>LNAC01001503.1:4402-161694 GCA_002007465.1 Ailurus styani | reverse complement strand
TAACCCACTGAGCCACCCAGGCGCCCCTTTTTTTTTAATTTATTTAGTTATTTATTATTTTGGGGGAGAGGGGCAGAAGGAGAGGGAGAGAAAGAATCTCAAGCAGACTCCCCACTGAGCATGAAGCCCAAATGGGATTTGATCTCAAGACCTTGAGATCATGACCTGAGTCAAAATCAAGAGTCAGATGCTTAACCAACTGAACCACCCAGACACCCCTGGTTATTACTGCTCTTATTCTGACCCAAGAGACATTCGATGGTCAGATTCAAGAACAAAGAATTTAAGGATTTCTGTACTTACTGACTAATTTGTAAGTCATCCATAAGTGAGCCAAAGAGTTATCAAGGGAGGATGGAGTAGTTAATATTGATGAGGACTGAAATTCCCACACAACATATGCCTTTATAATCAAAAGTGAATACAATATTAAACTGGATACTCTATAAAATAATACCATGAATAGCTGCTCTTTTTTTTTTAAATCTACATGCTGGAAACATTAAAGCTGCCCAGCAAAATGATCCCTGAAGTGTATTTTCTTTATAGCAACTAAAAAAAAAAAATACTAGGATATTGAGATAACTAAAATATCACCAATTTTGGGGTACTTGGGTGGGTCAGTCAGTTAAACACCTGTCTCTGGCTCAGGTCATGATCCTCGAGTCCTGGGATAGAGCCCCACATCAGGCTCCTTGCTCAATGGGGAGCCTGCTTCTCCCTCTCCCTCTGCCCCTCCCATTGCTTGTGCTTTCTCTCTCTTTCAAATAAAATTAAAAATTAAAGTAAAAAATAAATAAAATATCACTAATTTTGCCCTTTGCAGTGTACAATTTAGTATTTTTCAGTATGTTCAAAGTTATGCAACTATCATTGCTATCTAATTTTAGCATATTTTCATCACTTCCCCCCCCAAAAAAAACCCCAATATATATTAATAGTCACTCCTCATTCCTGCCTCCCCTGAGCACTTGGAAATCATTAACCTATTTTCTAGTCTGTAGATTTGCCTATTCTGGATAATTCATTTAAGTGAAACCATTAAATGTATGACCTTTGGTGATTGGCTTTTTTTCACTGATTATAATATACTCGAGGTTTTTCCATGTTGTGGCATATATCAGTACTACTTTCCGTTTCATTGCCAGATAATATTCCCTTGTATGGATATATCACACTTTGCTTATTTATTCATCATTTAATAGACATTTGTGTCTATTTTTTCAGCTATTATGAATTATATTGTTTTGGTGAATTATGTACAGACTTTCATAGAAGCATTTGTTTTCAATTCTCTTTGTTGTAGCTAGGAGTAGAATTGCTGGGTAATATGGCAAATCTATGTTAACATTCTGAAGAACTGTTAAACTGTTTTCCAAAGTGCCTGCATCATTTACAGTGTTACAAGAAATGTATGAGGGTTCAAAATTCTCCACATCCTCATTAGCACTAGTTTTTGTCTAACTTTTTCAATTTAGCTATTTTATTGGGGTTGAAGAAATATTTCACTGAACTTTTCATATACATTTCCCTACTGTCTAATGATATTGAACATCTTCTCATGTGCTTATCCACCACTTCTAAACAGTATTAGGAGAAATATTCACTTAATCTTTTGTCTACTTTTTAATTGGATTGTCTTCTATCATGATTTTTTTTTTTAGATTTTATTTAGTTATTTGACACAGAGAGATCAGATCACAAGTAGGCTGAGAGGCAGGCAGAGAGAGAGAGAGGAGGAAGCAGGCTCCCTGCTGAGCAGAGAGCCCGATGCGGGCCTCGATCCCAGGACCCTGAGATCATGACCTGAGCCGAAGGCAGAGGCTTTAACCCACTGAGCCACCCAGGTGCCCTCTTCTATCATGATTTTAAGAGTATTTCATATGTTCCAGATAACAGTCCCTTATCAGATATATGATCTGCAAATATTTTCTCCTATTCTGTGAGTTGTAATTTCACTCTTTGACGGTATCTATTGAAGCAAAACAGTTTTTAAATTGTGATATTTAATGTATTATTTAATCTTTTTTGTTTAATCCAAAGGCACATGGTTTATCCCTATATTTTTTCTAAAAATTTTAGTTTTCTCTCTTAAATTTACATCTATAATCCACTTTAATTTTTGTATATGATTTAAGATATTATAAATTTACTCTTTTGCAGATGGATATCCAGTTGTCTCATTATTTTTAAAAATGATTTTATCTCCTATTTAATTGTCTTGATATCCTTGTCAAATATCAATAGGCCATATATGTACAGATTTATTTCTGAACTCTCAAACCTATCATTATTTTATGTATCATTATGCCAGCACCACATTGTCTTGATTATTGTAGCTTCAAAACTATTTGAAGAAATATGAGTCTTCATTTTTCAAAATTTAAATTTTCAAATTTATTTTTCTTTTGTAGTGTTGTTCTGACTATTCTGAATCTCTTGTATTTCTATATAAATGTTAGGATTAGCTTATCAATTTTTGCAAAAAGCCACTTGGAATTTTAGAGGAATTATTTTGAATTTTGGAGCACCTTGGAGAATATTACTATCTTGATAATATTAAGTCTTCCAAGCTGTGAACATGGGACACATTTATTTAGGCCTTCTTTAATCTGCTTCAGTGGTGTTTTGTAGTTCTCAATGTACAGTCTTGCACTTTGGTTTCAGCCTTCAGTTCTTTTTGTTGCTAAATTTTAAGCATAATTACTTTCTTAATTTCATTTTTGGATTTCTTTTTTCTAATGCATGAAATACAATTGATTTTTCTTGGGCACCTGAGTGGCTCAGGGGGTTAAGTGTCTGACTCTTGATTTCAGCTCCTTTGTGATCTCTGCTTTGTAAGATTAAGCCCTGTGTTGGGCTCTATGCTGGGTGTGGAAACTGCTTAAGATTCTCCCTCTTCTTCTGCCCCTCCCCACTGTTCTCTCTTTCTCAAAGAAAAAAAAATCTTATAAAAGCAAAAAAAAAAATACAAATGATTTTTGTGTATTGATCTTACATACTATAGCCCTGCTGAACTGCTTGATAAATCCAGAAGTTTTTTGTGAATCCTTAGAAATTTCTGTATAAAGGACCATATCATCTGCAAATACTGTTTTTGAGATGGCTATGTTTAGTAGAACACACAGATTAGCATATCCTATCTTTCCTGTAAACAGATCCTCTTAGTTTCAATAAGACCCCTTGTCACACATCCTGTGCTTGAGAAAATGTGATAAGGATTTGTGATTATCCTGAAGGACCAATAAAAGTGGGAGCAAAGAAGAGCAAAGTGTCTTCGCTTCTGAGCCTTGTCCCCCTTACTTTCTCCTTTCTTTCACAGCAAAGTTTGGAGTAATCTTTCATCATTGGTACAGGGATTGCTGGCCATTCCCAGCAGGTCATGATCCTGGGATCCTGGGATTGAAGCCAGAGTTCAGCTCTCCCACTCACCTGAGAGTCTGCTTTTCCCTCCCACTTTCTCTCTGTCCCTCCCCACCCCTGCCCCCATATTTTTTTTTCTCTCCCTCAATAAATAAATAAAGTCTTTAGGACAAAAACAGTGGGAGGAGCTCAGACACAAAAGTGTTTTTCCTGATCTTAGGGGTGGAATGTTAAATTTCTCACTATTAACTCTATGCATGATGTTTGTCTTTTTTGTTTTTCTCATTTCACCTCTTTTTTACAAAAGAGATGGAATATAGTAAACATTGTAGTGACACTTGGCCTTTTTCATATTTTATGTTGGAGATCTTTCAGTATTAGTTCACAAACGTGTTGAGGATTTTTTCCTCTAGATTCACACGTACATTGGTCTGTAGTTTTCTTGGAATGTATTCGATTTTTACCAGGGTAATAATGGTCTCATAGAAAGTTTTGGGAAGTTTTCTTTCCTCATTCATTTTTAGAAGTTTGTGAAGTTGTTAATATTTTCTTTTAAACAATTGGTAGAATTCACTAGTAAAGTTATCTGGGACTAGGTTTTCTTTTGGGAAGTTTTTTATTATTAAGTCAAAATCTTATAGGTCTACTCAGATTTTCTATTTCTTCTTGAGTCAGTATTGGTAATTTTTGCCTTCAAAGAAATTTTTCAAATTCAACTACATTATCTAATTTATTACACACATTGTTCATATTTTCTCATGATCCTTTTCATTTCCTAGAGTTGGAAGTATTTTACCCTGTTTTATTTAGTAGTGATTTGAGTCTACTCTTTTAAAAAATAGTTAAGGTAAAGTTTTCTTAGTTTTATTTCTATTTTCAATAAACTAATTTTGATTTTAATATATTTTTCTAGTAAGTCCAACATCTGAGCATCTCAATAGTTTTTAGTGACATTTTTTCCATGCTTTCCTGTCTTTTGAGTGACTTTAATGTTTTTGTTGGGACCTACACATTTTAAATAAAATCTGGCACCTCTTGAAATCATATCCTCTACTTCCTTCTCTAAGGTTTCTTTTTGTTGCTATTTGTTGTTTTCATGCTGCTGCTGTTGACAACTTTCCTACATTCTGTAAAGACTTGTATGTCATAGAAAACTCTGCTAAGTTAGTTTGTCTGCTATGATTGAACAGTTTTCCATAAATTCCTTCAACTCCTGTCTTCTAGTTTTTCCTGAGGGACTCTATGTGTGTTTTGGATCCTATCTTCAAGATTCTGTCAGGTAGTTCCCATCTTTGCCTGTTGTTCACTTCCTGCTTATGCAAACAGACCTTCTCAAGGTCAGCAAGAGATGAAAAGACTAGGGCCTTCTCAGGTCATTACTAGGCATGACCACCACCCGGCACTTCTAGATTTCTAGGAATATATCTCTGATTTCAAAGTCCCATATGGACATCTCTTTCTCCAGGTTTAGGTTTTTGGTAGGCCTCTTATTTGTCCTGTTATTGCCTCCTCAGTCATCTATGATGTTAGGCAACTGCCAATGAGTATTTTCAAGACATACCCAGGAAAAAGGCAATTCACACTGAATAAAGTCTGAGTCAGATCAACTAAAACAAGTTTAGTAAATGGGATTTCCAAAGAATAGCCATACAGTTGAAATACTGACAACTGGGGGAGACTGGGGCTTTTGTTAGAGCTACAAACCTGTTTCTGCATCCTCTAATGGTACTCAGCTGCTAGGTTTCACAGGTGCTGTAATTGTCAGGTTCTTTTATTTTACATATGTATGTATATATGTATGTATTTTTTTTAAAAGATTTTATTCATTTATTTCACAGAGGGAGAGAGATCACCAGGAGGCAGAGAGGCAGGCAGACAGAGAGAGGGGTAAGCAGGCTCCCCGCTGAGCAGGGAGCCCGATGCGGGCCTCGATCCCAGGACACTGAGATCATGACCTGAGCCGAAAGCAGAGGTTTTAACCCACTGAGCCACCCAGGCGCCCTGTATGTATTTTTTGAGACTACCTTGATGTTGGGAATGGGAGGATGGAAATAAGACAACTTAAAATGTTGTAACACTCACTCTTCCTTTTGTAGCTGTTTTTCTTTAAAATAGCTTCTCATACTGCTATAGCTTCTCATATGGTTTACAAGCCTTTGGTTATTTTCCAGAGTACTGAAAGTAGATTTTGGCAGTTTTTGTCAGTATTACCATTGCTTTTAAAGAGGAGTAGAATTTCAGAGGTATTTACAGTGCCATTCTGGAAGTCCTTTCCAGTGACTAATTTTTAAATACTCAAGAAATAAAAATACAATTTTTTGCCTTTTTTTAAAAAAAATTCTGTTACTACTGACCACTATGTATATAGACACTTGATAAATACTTGTTGAATGAATCAATACATAATTTTTTGTTGTTGATAGATTGAAAGTCAATATGTTTTAATTTCAAGAAAAAATGGGTTGAGTGTACATATATATTGAAAAGATTATCTCCAACATTTTTAGGCTGTGACTCTGTGCCAACAATAAGCTTATTGCTTGTTCCACACTACTTCATTTAATCTTCACAACGACCATTTGTAGTTTCACTGAAGTTCGAGATAGCCAGTAACCTTCTCAAGGCAATACAGCTAGTAAGTGGTTCAATGGAGACTGCAACCAGGAAACTGAATCTGGAACCAACTTCTTAAACAGAATATAATATTGCCTCTCCTCCAGCTCCTTGGATTTAAGAGTTTTAATTCCAAATGTCACAGAAAATATCAGCTAGGTTATAGTTTTATATTTAAAAAAAAAAAGGACACAGATATGTGCCGATGAACTCACAAGTGTAAGAAGTGTGCTACCTGAGGGGCAAGTCTTTCACTAACACCACAAGGGTCTCTGGGCCAAAGAGTTGAGTCTGATAGTAACTTTTGCTACAAATATAAAGAGAAGAAAAAGATACAGATAAATTCAAGAGGCACCTTTTTTCTTTTCTTTTCTCTTCTTCTTCTTCTTTTTTTTTTTTTTTTTGTTTCTGACCTACATCCTGTCAGTTTTGAACTTAGGAATAGTAATTTACTACAACTATACCATAGGTCAGGATAAACTAGTTTTTTAGTTATTAGTGAGAGGAGTCTCGTAATATATCAGCTGTTTACCTGAAAGAAAAACAAAGTTATCCCCTGGATAGCAGGCAATCTCTCTTCCTTTTGCCGTGCTCATGCCAGGGCTCTGGATTCCATATTTCTCACCCCTCCCTCAGTTGCCACTATCAACACTCTTCCCCGTCCTTTCTTTCACTTTTATGACTTATGCCCCTAATACATTTTGGTATATGATAAAATATGATGACATGATATAATCTTTATTTAAGTAAAACATTTGATTAGGTCTGCTCTTTATTTTAAAGACTCCAATGACTTCCCATTACCTGAACAACAAATTCCAACCTACTCCATTATGGAAGACTCCAATACACACTCCTAATCAGAATTATTTCTTCTTTTTTGCTACTCTCATCAAATGTAGATTTACTATTATCTGAAGCTATATGTTGCTGAGTTTGAAAATAAAGGTTTTGAATTCTTATGTTTTGTCTTCAAGTCTCTTTACTTTACCTTTTTAGGTGTGTGACCATTGTCTGGTAATGTCATTTTTATGAGCCTCATTTTGCTCATCTATAAGACAAGGTAGATCATAACATTTGTGCAAGGTTATTGATAAGAATTAGGTAATGCATACATTAGCAGAGTATCAGCTACATAAGTTCAGAGTATTTGGTAACTCTTTTAACTAATAAATATTAGTATTGGTCTCTAAGACTTTTTCTATGAGTGTACCAGCTCTACTGTTCTTATTTTTGTTTTGGGAGGAAATCTTAGGATTGTGTGCCCGTCTCTCAATTTCACAAAGTCAGGCTTAGTACTTGAGAAGCCTATAGTTTATTTTTCCACAGTCTGTGCCCTGAAGTGTTCAAGGTTGTGCATCTTCTCCCAATCCAGCAAAAAGTCAAACTGAC
Source organism: Ailurus styani (assembly GCA_002007465.1). Lineage (NCBI taxonomy): Eukaryota > Metazoa > Chordata > Mammalia > Carnivora > Ailuridae > Ailurus > Ailurus styani. Next base: position 154,326 of record LNAC01001503.1, on the reverse strand, counting down.
TAATATCTGTGTGCTATCTGAAGGTCCTCACACATGCCATCCATGGAGGCTCATGCTCACAGGCTCACACTCTTATTCATGAGGCATACACTATGGGGTACCTGCCACAGGGGAACCATGCAGAGTGCCAGGGGTGTTTATCAGCTGGCTGTGGGGTTCTCCAGGTGAGGCCACCTTATAAATTTTGTGCACAAGGTTCTTGGTGGAGTCTGTAAGTCAGTTAATAGGATGCGCATGTGTTTGTTGAGATCCACACACTGTTTGGCCACTGTTCTTTCCTCCCAGCTGTCGCCAGACTATTCAACTATGCTGATCCTCTCAGTGTCATGGGTTGGGTATGACACAAGTGGACTTTCTGAGCAACATCCCACAGGGCCGGAGAAGCTGGGCAGGCACTTCACTCTCACTTTCCCTCCTGGGAGAAATCAGGCCAAGAGGTAAAGTGAAACAACTTCTTACTCTCTTCAGTGTATCTATTTTCAGAATTTTTGTTCCACTGAGGTACTGAAACCTCTGAATTTCCACAAAGGTATTCTTGTCCATAGGTTGTTATTTAAATTGGTGTTTTATGAAGGAGTACGAGGGCTAGAACCTCCTATTCTACCATCTTGTTGATGTCACATCTCATTTCTAAGAAATTTTTCTAAGCCAGATATTTCATATCCATCTTTTTAACTTAGCATATCTTTATCATAGATGTACCTATGTTTCTTGTGGCTATATCTTACCTTCTTAGAGCTTACTGAACTCCTAAACCATAAGCATCACAAAGGCTGACATTTAGACTGTCTTCCTCACTTGGTCTTACAATGTCCAGTCATTTAATAAATTTTAGTTAAATTTTCAGTTATACACACACACACACACACACACACACATATATATATTGCTCTTTATATATAAATTTATAGATATATATTTATGTATATATATAAATTGCTTCTACTTTCTGCAACAACTATTTCCAGATATCTGCTTTGCCTCAGCTTGGCTTCTTTAATCTTCTCTCTGATTTTTGTTTTTCAGGCTTTTTCAGGAGCTGTTTTGTTTGTATTGAACAATTTGAAAAGATTATACAAGGTATAAATAACATCACACCATGTAAATTTGGACTACTGCTGAGACAGTTAATCTTATGTGTTTCAACTTGACTGGACTGAGAGATGCTCAGATAGTTGGTAAAACATTAATTCTGGATCTGTCTGATCCATAAGTGTTTCCAGAAGAGATTAGAATTTGAATCCATACACTGATGAAAGATCACCCTCACCAATACAAGTAGGCATCACCCAAGCTGTTGAAGGTTTGAATAGATCAAAGAGGTAAACGAAGGGCAAATTGCTCTCTGCTTGAGCAAGGACTTCTTCTGCTTTTAGATATTGGTGCTCCTGGATTAAGAGCTTCAGATTTAGATTGAGACATATACCATTGGCTTCTCTGGTTCTCCAGCCTTCTGGTTTGGACTGGAACTACACCATGGCTTTCTTGGGCTTCTAACTTGCAGACAGCAGACAGTGGGACTAATCAGCCTCCATAATCACATACACCAGTCCCTCATATTAAAGTTCTACATCTCTCTTACCTCTCATTCTCTCTTGCTATCTTTGTATGTATGTATCTATCTCTATGTACAGCATCTATATTACCGGTTATGTTTCCGCTGGAGAACCCTAATATAACTGGTAATTTCCATTTTTTTGACAATTAGAGTACGGTTTGTTTATGTGTGTGCTACAGATAATACAGAAATTTTATGGGAAATTGGGCAAGAAATTTTATGGGAAATCAATCACACAACTCTATTACACTTACTGATTTTCAACTGTCTCTTTTTCTAACTGTTCTTTTCCATACACTCTTCTTTTTCATCCTCATGTCTTTTTTCCCCCACTAATCAAGTTCTTCATTCTAAATGGTAACAAGGATATAGGACAACTCTATATTCTCTACAATTTTAAAAATCTTTCCTTGAAGGACACTTTCAAGCCTCCCTTACAATATGCATTTTGTACCATCGAGAGAAACATAATATTGAATAAATGTACAATGATATTTATTCCACTGTCTCATCATTAAGTTCTTAGGGTTTAATTCAAACTAACTTGAAGGCACAAGCATCTCCGAGTAGCACTAGGGATAACCTAATGAATGGAAGAGTTAAAGAAGTTTACAAAGAACTTCATAATCCTTAAAAATTGTTTATATAAATCAGGGAGAAAATTGCAATATTGTAAGCTATTTCCTAGATCCTTGGGTTATAACCACATAGGCAATGTGAAAGTACAAATTGAACAATTTATCCTAGGATAAGGGGGCGTACTTAGAGATTTAAGTAGTCAAATATGACATTCAGAATCTCAACATGCATTTTTAAAATAAATACCATCTGACTCCCAAATTGTTTGCATATAATTTCATTTTTTTTTCTATGTTGGCATACCTGTTAAAATGTGTATCTTAAAATGAGGGTAACAGAAACAATGAAGTGGGAGGTTTGTCTTCAAAATAGAATTGGAAGGCATCTGTGTGAAACTCGTTGTCCCAAAATACTCACTGTATGGAAGAAATGTAAATTTGGGGAGAACCAAAACAACACTTTACGACTGCTAATCATGTAAAAGCATCTGGAAGGAGAAAAGGCGACCTATTAAATCATTAACACTGAAAAACTTCTACAAAACACCTGGTATATGCAGAGAGCAGAATGAGGACATTATAGATAGGGGAAAACCTCCCGCAGAAACAAGTAATTGATTTCCATTTACTATTTAATCTAATGGAGAAAACAATCTTTGTTGATTTGATTGTATTTGATGTTTGCTTCCACATTATGGCATTTTGGAGAAGAGAGTAATTAATTTAATGTACCTTATGTATATTTTACTAGATTAGTCTTTATATATTTTTTAGGGTTGCATGCTACAGACTATTAACATGAAAATCAGGACTTGGAAGTAGCTCATTTGATTTGGATGCAGAAATATTCATAGCAATCCAACATAAATATTTCTTGTCACCCCTCATGTATCAGGACATCATTTTTCACAATTGTCTCAAGTATGCTCAAAAACAGGGCAAGTCTTGGTTACAATTTAAGACATTCAATAACCTCAGCCATAAGTGTTACCCAAGTACAGTGAGAAACAGAAACAAAACACAAACTTTAGACTAGCAGAAGGTAATTAAACAAAAATCAATAGTCAATTCAAATACTTTTTAAATGTGTCAATATTTACCCTTCCTGCCTCCCTCCCCTTCCTTCCTTCTTCTCTCCCTGTCTTCCTTTCCTAATGCAGTCTTTTTTTTTTTTTAAATATTTTATTTATTTATTTGACACAGAGAGAGAGATTACAAGTAGGCAGAGAGGCAGGGAGAGGAGGAAGCAGGCTCCCCGCCGAGCAGAGAGCCCAGGACGCTGAGATCATGACCTGAGCCGAAGGCAGAGGCTTTAACCCACTGAGCCACCCAGGCGCCCCCTAATGCAGTCTTTTAATTGTAACCATTTGTCTGTGACTATCCCTTTAGAAAATACGTCCCCATGTGAATGTAAAAGAAACCATAATGTTTGCAGTTCTTCTCTGAGTTAGGAAAGATGTTCAGAACACTCTATCTTGAATGGAAAAGAACTAAACTGACCATTATATCACCTGTGTTTCTGAAGTGTTTAAGGAAAAAAAATCTATTTTTGGTTAAGTTTATACTTTCCATCATTTTTGTTCTAATATTACAAGCTACTTTCTATGCACAGATGGATAGAGCAGTGTGTTGCGCAATTTAAAATACTATTCAGATAGTTTCATTCCTTTCAATGATCATTGAGAATGATTTCCTTCATTCTTCCTCAATGAAAATAACTGAAGAGCAATGGCTTCAGAATAATTTTAGACTTGCTCATTTTTGAGCCCAGTCTATACAATCCCTTTTTTGGTGATCCTACGGGTATACCTTGTCACTTAAAACTAGATATTTGATCAAACTTTTCCCTCAGCTCTGGTTCTCACCTCTACATGACCATGTGAATTTTCCTTACTGTCCTCCAAAGACCCTTTGTTTTTTAGGATGAAGTTTAACAAACCTTAGCACTGACTACAAGATGCTTTATCATCAAGCTTCTGTTGACCTCTATATACACAGGAAACACTCAATTCCTCAGTGTAATCTTCTCCAACTCGTAATAGCTTTCTAAGTCAAATGTTAAATTAGCACTCTGTTAATTTTCTTTCATGTTACGACACTTGCTACAGTTTGCTAATGCTAAACTATAAACTCAGTGGAAGCTGAGGCCACACTGGTTTTGCCCACCAATATATCTCTAGTCCTCTGTACATATAATAGTTTCCAAAATAAGTAGTTTTAAGTTAACAACTGGTTCAATTTTTCTTTCAAAATGATCTCATTTCTTTCTTATTTTTATTTTTAAACTTTGATGTTCCCAGTATGGATTTTGTCTTCATGGTCAGATATGGACCACTATGTGCATAAATTTAAATTACAAATTTAGTCCTCACACTATTAGGACTGATCCTTCCCTTTAAAATTCTACACCGTTTATTACTACTAGACTCTCAATTAAATCTAATGATTGTACTACCTACTTTCCTTTGGGATTACAAACCTATTATCCTGAAATTGTTTTGGGGCTGAAACTGTAATGATTTGGCCTTATTTGATTCTGGCTGATCATGCTGTTTTCTTAGGTTCCAGTGACTTTGCTTACCTGCTTTAACTGCCTGAGCTCTGAAATTTCATTTCAGTGAAGTAAAGCAGTTTTATCACTGTATCCTTCGGAATCTGTGGGTGATTTTCTTTTTCTTTCTTTCTTTTTTATTTTTATATTTTTAATATTTTACTTATTTGAGAGAGGGAGAGAGAGTACACACAAGTAGGGGAGAGGGACTGAGTGAGAGGGAGAAGCAGACTCCCTGCTGAGCAGGCAGCCTGATTGGAAGTTGGATCCCAGGAATGCCTGAGATCATGACCTGAGCTAAAGGTAGACACTTAACCAATTGAGCAACCTGGGTGCCCTAGTGTGGGTGATTCTTGATTTACTTCCTGCTCAGATATTTGATCTTTTCACTTGCTTTGCCTATAATATGGGTCCTGTATAACTTCAATTCTAATATTCATAGCAGTGTTGACTTTGCCTTATCAAATTTTGCCTAAATCTCTGGTATTTTGTGTTTCTCTAAATTATACTATATATCTGGTCTTAATAATATGCTTTAGGTTTTCTAGTAAAGAGAGACACCCAATATTCTTAAATAGATTCCTTTTAATATATGGTGCCACAATTTATTTACAGATGACAATGTATAAATAATAAACAAACATAATGAAATATGGTTCTTGGCCATTAGCAAAGCATCAAATTTATACTGAAATATACCTCACTGCTGTGCAGTGTGACTCCTATATAGGCTTGGTGGAGATAGCAAATAGAAATACAGTACACCCAGTTTATCATGTCCCAAATAATAGATTTATATTAACTTATACTAAAATATGATTCACTGACTGTCTGAAATTCACATTTAACTGAAAACCCTGCATTTTATGTGGTAACTTTATCAATATACATTATCTAATGTTAAAAAATTAATAATTTTCATAATAATTAAACCAAAATTTGCAAGAATGAGCAGCCTTAGATATGGTTCCTAGAAGGAAGTCTTACTTAGCATCATTATTAAACTATTAAATGTTATTCCTCATAAGTAATCATTTTACATATTTCTTTCAAAAATTGTAGGCTTTCTGGAGGTTATTTGCCTTTAGCTTTGTAAACCTGCTGTCTCTAAATCACTTCTAGAATCAGTATTTTCTTTTTTTGGCTGATTTTTCCTATCATAGCATTTTTTTTTCCCTGTTTTATTATTACCTCTATCATTTTAACCACTTTTAACTTCTTGTTAAAGGTATTTTCTATGTCTTAATCAACTTTAATAGATTTTTCTTAATTCAGTTTGAATTTTCAATTGCTTACATCTCATTATATATTCTTCCTGAAGAGACCCCATAAATCAATGATACACATGAGTTAGATCGTTTTGTTTGATGACCATAAGTAATACTTTAGAGATATCTTTATAATGTATAAACTTGAATCCCTGTATAGCACAAGTAAAAATTTCAGTGTAAAAATCCTGTGACAGATACAATTCATTTCTTAAATCAAATTAATAATATGTATAAATAACAGAACTATGTTTCTTCATTTTCAAAGGAAAGGGAATAACTTAATACCTTTATATGTTAGTAATTATGTAGGAAAATATGTAATGCATAAATTTTTTAAAAAATGAAAAATAGTAAAAATCTATTGCTGTGAAATATTTTAAGAAAATTAGGGGTATTTGTTCATAAATAATCAAGTTTTCAAGAATTTAAACATTTAAGGCAAACTAGGATAAAATTCTAGCAGTAAGTTATTGATGTATCAATACCAGTATAATTAGAACAATGATATCATTACATTGATTATTTTATGAGTACTTAGTTACTCTGGATCAGAAATTGCACTTAGCATTTTAACTTCATTTTCATGTCTTATTTTTACTATAATCTAATCCTATGAGATCAGCAATATTCTACCTGCTTTTTAGAAAAATAAATTTTTATGTTTTATTTTTTAAAAGGTTTTTTTGGGGGGGACACCTGTTTGGGTCAGTCGGTTAAGCAGCTGCCTTCGGCTCAGGTCATGATCCCAGCATTCTGTGATCTAGTCCCACATCGGGCTCCTTGCTCAGCAAGGAGCCTGCTTCTCTTTCTGACTCTGCCTGCCACTCTGCCAGCTTGTGCTCTCTCCCTCTCTTTCTGACAAATAAATAAAACTTAAAAAAAAAATCTTTAAAAAAACCTGTTTTTTTGTTAATTTAGGGAAACAGCTAAATATATTTTAAACAAAACTATGTTTAAATGTGTTTCTGAATAACAATCAATGTTCCACATAACAATTTTTTACCATTAACACTCCTCATTTTTTTCCTGGGATGCCAATTCTTATTGTTCCTCTTTGGGGAAATAGAATACTGTGTTGAAGGACCTGTCTACTCACTCAGCTGGACCCAGATTTTAAACCTAAGTCTGCTAAATGCTAACAGTGATCTTGGGCAAATTACCTGCTGGCTTCATTTCTTCATATAAATTTGGATTAACAGTGCCTGTATCATAGGGCTGTTGTAGAGATAAATTAGGTGATACGAAATGTGCTCAGTACCTGGCTTATATTAATTATTCAATAACTAATGGTAATTATAATTATTTACTTAATTTGCTGTGGGCCAAATTTTTGCAGGTCATGTTTTGTTTCCTTTGCCACAATCTTTTTCTTTAGTTTATAATGAGTTGAAACTGTCTCTTGGTAGCTTTCCTCAGATATAAGTGGTCTATTTTGCCTTTCTACATTCTTAGTTTGTCTGTTTCTCATGCCTCTAATCAGCTAAATAAATAGACCATTCCATTACCAAGGGATTTCTTTAATCCAACACTCATTTTTCTTTGTCACATTGCATAGGCAAGAAAACAAATGATCCGCTATGAAGCATGTGTTTAACAAGTATAAAAAACCCTGGGTGATTATATTTTCCTTATCTGAAAAAGAGAATTCTCCATGCTTATCCTTTTTGAGAAGGGGTGGTGGGGTGTGGAACAGAGAGCTTACCAAATTTCTCTTCCATATAAGAAACTGTCTGGATTAATTGACACATGACGTAACATTATCTAGAAACCTTAAAAATTTTATTTTATTTTTAATTAGAGTTGAGAAAATGTTAAGAAATGGTCCTTATGGGCGCCTGGGTGGCTCAGTGGGTTAAGGCCGCTGCCTTCGGCTCAGGTCATGATCCCAGGGTCCTGGGATCGAGGCCCACATCGGGCTCTCTGCTCGGCAGGGAGCCTGCTTCCTCCTCTCTCTCTGCCTGCCTCTCTGCCTACTTGTAATCTCTCTCCCTCTGTGTCAAATGAATAAATAAAAAATCTTTAAAAAAAAAAAAAAAAAAAAAAGAAATGGTCCTTATACTAAGTTAAGAAAATCAGTGTTTGGCCAAGACCACTCTTTCTGAAAATAATCACATAATAGGAATTCAATTGTATTGTTATCACTTTTTAAAAAAATTTTATTTATTTATTTGACAGAGAGAGTGAGAACACAAGCAGGAGTAGCANGATCATGACCTGAGCCGAAGGCAGCGGCTTTAACCCACTGAGCCACCCAGGCGCCCTTGTTATCACTTTTTTAAAAAATTTTATTTATTTATTTGACAGAGAGAGTGAGAACACAAGCAGGAGTAGCGGCCAGAGGGAGAGGGAGAAGCAGGATCCATGCCAAGCAAAGAGAACGAATCAGGGCTCGATCTCAGGACCCCAAGATCATGACCTGAGCCAAAGGCAGTTGCTTAACCAACTTACCCAGGCGCCCCCTGTTATCACTTTTTTAAAAACTTTAACTCATCCAAAATGTCTCAATAAATTACATCTTCAGAATTCATCTAAAAATTTATACATAGATATGATGGAATATTAGGCATACATATAAAACATGTATACAGCACTGCCTATATTTATAAAATTGCACACAGATAAGTAAAAGAACTGGAAGAAGGGACATTAAAATATTAGCCACTGTATCTGATAATTTGATTTCTCTTTTTGATATGTATAATATGTTGATAGTTTCTAAATTTTCTAAAACAAACATGTGGTCTTCAAATCAGAAATAAGTAGCACAGAAGAGGGATACCTGGGTGGCTCAGTCAGTTAAGCATCTGTCTTTGGCTCAGTTCATGGTCCTAGGGTCCTGGGATCATGTCCTGACATCGGGTTTCTTGCTCAGTGGGGAGCCTGCTTCTCCCTCTGCCTGTCACTCCCCNAGTTAAGCATCTGTCTTTGGCTCAGTTCATGGTCCTAGGGTCCTGGGATCATGTCCTGACATTGGGTTTCTTGCTCAGTGGGGAGCCTGCTTCTCCCTCTGCCTGTCACTCCCCCTGTTTGTGTGTGCTTTCTCTCTCTTCTCTGACAAATAAATAAATAAAATCTTAAAAAAAAAAAGGTAGCACAAAAGAGAAGAAACTATAATAAAATGAAGAAAAGACAGCATCAATTATAAAAAAGATAATTTCTAAAAATAATTTTAAAGGGATTAAAATGGTTTGAAAAGAGGAATTAACAGGAAAAAGTAATAAGCATGAAGACAGTCCATTTGAAGCCTGCAAAAAATGTTGCCAACACTCTCAGGTTTTGTTTATATTTTTACTTTTTCAAAGACAAGGCTGGAGAATAGATGGAAGGAGATCCAACCTATTGAGGATTGCAAACATTTTTTTTAAGGATAGACTAAGGTCTTATCTGTGTTTCTCCACATCCATTGTTTTCAACTTAGAGCTCTTGTTTCCACTAGCAGGGAAACACACTATTTTTCTTTTCTGATTTTTTAAAAGGTAAGGGTTAATTACAAAAAAATAGTGAGATCAAACAGTGTTATTAAATAAGCACGAGAGTTGATTAAATGGAAATCCAAGTTAATAAATGTTTTGGAGTATTAAAAGCATGGTCTAGTCACAAGCTTTCCTGTAGGCCTCTGATGCTGACATCAGCAATTTGTAAACTCATTATTATTTCACTCAGGCAAAATCTTAGAATGCAATGCTCAGCTTGCCTTTGCAAATTTTGGCTCTCCTCAGACCTTCCTAGTTATAAGCTCTTGTTGGGGTTAATGTAGAGCATGAAATCAACCATAATACCTGGCTCACTCAAATGTAACACAGAGGCCACTGGAGGGCAGGGAAGGTTTCAAAGAAGGGCCTAGGCCTTTCAAATGTGGACGCCTACATTTTCACTCTGCCCTTGGAAGGGCTCCCAGAGTTGCCTTCCCCTAAGCTTTCTTTCTTTTTTTTTTTTTTTTAAGATTTTATTTATTCATTTGACACACAGAGAGAGATCACAAGTAGGCAGAGAGGCAGGCAGAGAGAGAGGAGAGAGGAGGAAGCAGGCTCCCGCTGAGCAGAGAGCCCGATGTGGGCCTCGATCCCAGGACCCTGGAATCATGACCTGAGCCGAAGGCAGCAGCTTTAACCCACTGAACCACCCAGGCACCCCCCACTAAGCTTTCTTAGCCCAACAGCCACCCTGTGATCTAAGAGATGTATGCATTATCCCTTAGGCTATGTTTAGTAGAACACATAGATTAGCATATCCTATCTTTCCTGTAAACAGATCCTCTCAGTTTCAATAAGACCCCTTGTCACACATCCTGTGCTTGAGAAAAAGTGATAAGGATTTGTGATTATCTAAAGGACCAATAAAAGTGGGAGCAAAAAGCAAAGGGTCTTTGCCTCTGAGCCTTGATCCATCTACCTGTGGCTAGCCAAGGGGCAAACTGGCTGCTCACCCTGAAAGTGGGAATATTGCTAGTGGCTCTTTTTCTCAGCTCCTGCTTGCTCTCCTTCTATCTCTTTTTTATATATTTTTTTATCTTTTCTTATTTTTTTCTGTCAAAAAAACAACTTTGTCCCCTTCATTAGACTTCAACTTCCCCACTTTGACATGTAACAGTCTATATATAGGATTCCTAATTAGGGGAGTGTGGCACTATCTTACCTTCATCCTAGCTAACACCTGGATCTCAATCTGAAAATCAAAGAAGAAAAAAGAGAACACATCTAAATATTTGATTCACCTACATCTCTCTTCTTTCTACTATAAATTTCCTCAGGAAAGGGAAATTTCCTCTTCTTCCAACTGGAACATTTTTATTACATATAACTCCTCAGCCCAGTTTGCTAAGTTCAGATAGGAGGACAGAATTGTTTAAACATTGTTTCTCAAGAAAATAGTTTTGTGATTTTCTTGTAAAGGACAAATTGGTTTAACCAGGGTAAAGGTCATGTATTCAAAAAAGGCAGTAGAAAGATGCACATTCATTTTGAATTATTACCCATTATACTTGTTATTATAGGCACACTGAAAGAATCCTTTCAGTGGCCATATGCTATCCCAGAAGGGCTGTACCATAATTTATTTAAAAGTTGCCATAATTTCCCAAATTTAATTTATTTTCAGGTTTTTCTATATCATGGTTAAAAAACAATTTTTACTGAATTTTGCACTGTCTTTTTCCAGAAGTTACTGTAGTAATACATCCTTAGAGAATCATTTATGTTGAAGTTGATACCATTAATGCCTTTAGTTCATAGAATCAGTGTCTCCATACTTAAAGAAATGTGAATATTCAGGTCAGTGAGATTGCCTATATGAAAAATGCTAGGAGACATACAGTACGTGCCTTCTAACTTACAGATTTCCCCCCCAAATAACCGTCTATTCCTTTATAACTTTTTGTGTTTCTAGATAAGAGAAATTGTCTTCACTATCCTTAATGTCTTATCCTATTTGCACCATATGATTATAATTCATATGACAAATTAGCATAATATCTTATTTTTAGAAAAATAATGTCACTTTCTATGTACAATCAAATATTTCATTCAACATGAATAAACATATCAGTACTCTATGTTCTTTTTATAAAAATTCACTCTGAAATGCATTATTTTCTGGAATTTGTCAGAGCTGCTAAATATTTTTAAGGTCTTTAGTTTCCAATGTAAAATCTTAATTAGTACAATCATTTTCCCTTAAGTATAATCTCAGTTAAAAAAAAGTGTTTTGGGAATCAGTTGTTTCTATGGCAACTAGGAATTAAAATGGAATTATAACCTGCTGGAGCAAGATGCACTTGATCAATCCCATGAAAGAGATTAAGGAAAATACTATATAAAAAGCAGTAAAGGCATCAATATTCTTTAAGTAAATTCTTCAGAAAAAATATTAATCACTTTTTGTGTTTACTGTGTTGTGTTCACTGTTAAACAACCAAATTCTAATACATGGTTTATAGGAATAGAACTTATGAGTTCTTTAATGACAAAGGACAATATGTAAAAACTATATATATATATGGTTCAGGGTGGAAGTTTGGAGTCCATATTCTATCATCATTCCAACTTCCCTTGGGGTTCCAACTCTTGCCACTGTACACAAAAGGACTGCTTATGGAATCGGGAAATTAGTATAATTCTAACAATTGACTAATTCTAACAATTCTAATAATTGTAACAAATAACTCAAATGCATAGCATTCTAAATATTTAAAGCACAAAATTTAAATAATAAATTTAAGTGAAGCTTTCTCTTTCTTCCTGAATAAAGATGGTTGATCTGCAGAAAGTCACATGGCTTTATCCTTCAGATTTAGGTCAGTAGGCAGAGAGGCAGGCAGAGAGAGAGAGGGAAGCAGGCTCTCTGTCGAGCAGAGAGCCCGATGCGGGGCTCGATTCCAGGACCCTGAGATCATGACCTGAGCTGAAGGCAGAGGCATAACCCACTGAGCCACCCAGGCGACCCTGTTTTTTTGTTTTGTTTTGTTTTGTTTTGTTTTGTTTTTTAATGAAATCTAGAGTAAGCAAAGAAAGAAGTGTTGGAAGAGCACTAAAAGTTCTCTGTCCACTGTGTCTTTTTAAAATTATTTAAATCTCCATTCACGTGCCTTCAAGTAGAAATTAAAGGATAACCTCAGATTCAGACATTTTTTACAAGAGCTAAATTGATTCATCACATCTAATAGGTTCTTATGGATGAGATTAGTTCTCTATTATGAAAATGTATCTTCAAACAGCATATTTTTTATTTTATTGTATAATTGGATAAAACTTGGATTTGAGGAAATTGCTATTCCTACCTTTCTTCCACATGAAAAGAAATGCACATCTAGCTTATTCATTAATCAATTAAACATACCAATGTTACTAGTCTTAGGAGGATACTGTAAAAATTAGATAATGTTTATGAGAATGTGTTGTAAACTCTAATGGGAATAGAAATTTTTAACTGACATTATTATCCCTGTTAGTATGATAAAACCTTTGTTTTGGAAAAATACAGATACAAATTTTGTTTGTTTTGGACAAATACAAATCAAAAGTATTATGTATTTTTATAGCTAAATATAGCAGTAATAAATCTCAATCACAATACTCAGATTCAAGTATTCAAGAACTAAAACTTTATTTTAAATAGCTTATAATCTAAGTCTCTCTTGCACTGAATTGGCAGATAAACTTGGCCCCACACATATGATCCCATCTGTAAAAGCGATTATGTCACAGTTTTGTTTGTTACAGAGGCAAGAGGATTGAAAGGGGTAGGGCTGACATTCAGGCAACATATATTTTTGCAAACCCATCTCTCATCCCTGTCTTGAGTTCAGTGTATTTGCACAATTTTCTAAGATACATTTTTTAAAAACTAATCATCTCATTTACCTAAAGCTATTATGCAACCAGCTTCCTCACCTTGCCTTCTCCCTCTTGTATTGCCAGAGAATTTTTTTCTTTTTATTTTGGAGAAAAAGCTAAAACTACACTCATATAAATGCTTCTCCAAAGTAGTATTTTTATGACTCTGAATTTCCTCACTCACTCTTACCTGTTTCACTAATTCTACACTTACCAAGAGATAAGACATTTAGAATTCAAAAAGCAGGGATGCCTGGGTGGCTCAGGTGGTTCAGCATTCAACCTTGATTTTAGCTCAGGTCAAGATTTCAGGGTCCTGAGACCGAGCCCTGCCTAGAGAGCCCTGCCCAATATGAAGCAGAATGATTTGACCCCACTTCTCATTTCTTTCCTACCACATACTTTTCATATAGCAACAAAGAATATAACTTTCTACCCACATGAAAGCAGTAAGGGACAGGTAAATATACTGGGAGAAACAATATATGATACTAATTCAAATTATCATCTAAGCAAAGTAGTTTAAATATGAAAGCACTTTGAGCAAATTTGCTTTGTACTTGTATCAATCAGAATAGGTTAGGTTGTGCTAAGGTAGCAAATATTCCCCAAACTTTGTGGCTTCAAACAATAAACATTTTTGCTCTGTATTGTTTTGTTGTTCATATTTATTTTATTGCAGGTCATCTACAGAGTCTTTGTTGTATCTCCTGACCTCACTTGGGGACCTGGTTTGTTGGAGTAGCCACTATCTGGAAAGTGTTGGCTGTTGTTCAAGAGGGTAAAGAAAGAGTTTTGAATTGTCAGTTACATATACTGCCTTAGAAATAAAACATCACTCAAAATTCTTTGGCCAGTACAAGTCAAATAAGTGGTTTCAGCCAGATCTAAGAACTTTCCTAGAAGGAAAATAAACATTTGCAAATAGCCTCAAAAAAATTACTGCAGTTCTATGAATGTTAAATGCGTTTTTATGTTTATCTTTGTTAAAAAGGATAATCGGGGGCACCTGAGTGGCTCAGTTGATTGAGCACCTGATGCTTGGTTTCAACCCAGGTCATGATCTCATAGGTAGTGAGATCAGCACTGTGTTGGTGTGCTCAGTGGGGAGTCTGCTTGAAGGTTCTCTCCCCACTCACTCACTCTCTCAAATAAATACTTTAAAAAAAAGCATAATCATTTAATAAGAGCATTTAAAAATAAAGAAAGTGAATGACTTAGCATCTTCTAATTCTACAAAACATCTAGACAAACTTAAAAATAGGCAACTTAGTATATCAGTTTGAAAATGAAGAGCTGCTCTTCATTTTTCACATCCCTCAATACATTTTCCCCAAACATTCATTAAGTATTTATTTGGAAACCACCATGTAATTTGCCTTGGATAACATCATGATAAAAAATACTAACCTTAAAAAACAAACAAAACAAACGAACAAAATAACAAAACACTAACCTTGCCACCAAGAAACTTTAATTTTTATGAGGTAAAAAATGTACATAACTTTTACCATACAATTCCTATAAAACCACCATGATGAAGATCACAAAAACCACTTGTTGATCTATCCTAGTTCTCTTTGTAATAGACATGGCATTGTTATTCCTTCCTTCTTAAAGAGGGTTCTTTCACAACCTTCCATACTCAACCACCTATCACTTCTCTTCAACCTATCATTTCTCTTCTACTACATTCTTTTTGTTGGGGATGTACAATTTTCTTTTTTTTACCTGCACTCTTTCTCTTGACCTCTAGACTTGTATATTCAAGACTTGTATTTAGCGTGTCTAAAAGAAAACTTTAAAAAGTAGATGCCCAAAATTTTACTCTGGATTTTCCCTCCCCAAGTACAGCTTTCTCTTGCACTGCCTGCCTCATTAACAAATACCATTATTTAATTGTTAAGATCAACCTTCTTAAAGTCATCTTTGACAGCTCTATAGTTGTCACACACTCCGATTTCCTCATCCAAGACTTCAGCAAATTTTATCAGCCATACATTCAACGGAAATCAACTAAAAAGATAATAGTTCAACATACTATAATTTCTTATGTCAATTTGTACAATAACTTGCTTCTATTTTGCAATTTTGTACTAACGTCACAATGAATATCTTTACATAGAAAAAAAAGTCTTGAATGATGATTGTACACACCAAGCTTAGAGTTAATCATTTAGCTTTTCAATAGTTCTTTATTAAATGCCTGCTATATGAAAGGTAGTAGACTAGGAATGAAAGTGACATATGTATGCCCTTAAAGACTGAATAAAGGCTCAACTATTTTTCATGTGAGAATGCTTTCATCATGCTCTTGTGTTTAAAAATGTGTTTCTATTCTGAGAGATTCTCTTAGTTCTTTTAATTGTTATCTAACACCTCCAATGAAAATTTGCCAAAAATCTCTCAAAAACTCAGGTTTCAAGCTTATTTCCTATCTGATCCTCTCTCAATAATTTCACAGAAGAAAAACGAGCACTACACTGAATGAAATAAAGCCCCAACAGCAAATCCTTCCAAATGCATGTTCAAACTTGTGTTTTCATTGTATGATTTCTAAAATTTTATGATAGAATTAATTTCATCAGATAATTGATTATGTTTTTAATAGGTAACAATAATTTTGCTTTTGCACAGTTTCTATATAAACGCACTGAAATCTGCTAGTTTTTATTTGCAGTGTATTATATTAATTGGTATAATGTCATACACTTGAAATAAATTAAAGAAAAATGATACTTCAATATCATTTAAGTGAATAATTTTCCTACATATTGGTAAATTTAAGCCAGACAGATATCCCCAGGTTTTTCTGAAATAAGATTTTAAAAAGTGATTTTATGTTCCATCATTTTGAGAATTATCTACTTTTATATTTGGTTATTTTCTGTAGTCCCAAATGCCAAGGCACTCTTGGTATTTTGGAATGGTTCACCTCAAAAAAATCATGCCAACACTAAATTGTTTAAACTCTTGAAAGTTTTATCTATACTTCTCTCCCAGTGATCAGTTCCAGTACTGATGCTATGTTAAATTACTTCATTTGAGTTACTTTTGCATTTTCCAGTTGATTTATTTGGAGATAAATGTGCACTCCAGCCATGGGCTTTATGATGACTTCCATAGGTTTAGAGGCTGACAGTTCTCTCTTAATATATAGCTTGTCTGTTCTTGAGCTCAGGAGAGCTATAATATTGTCATGGCAGCTCTATAAATTTAAATTTCATCATAATATTAAGGAAAAGCCCAGGACTGATTTCTAGTATTGATGACTCAAGCACACCTATTTTTGTCTACATAAGTTGTAAAAATCTCCAAAGAATTGCCCATGCAGAGATACTATAAGTTTCTAATAATTTTTTAGCACTTTAATGAAGTTTCAGTAAACAATAGGGAGGAGAATAGAGGCAGTTAGCAAAATAAGCATATTTATTACATAATTAAATTAATTAAACATAATTACATACATACATAATTATTATTTTTTTACTTGCTAGTGTCTAAAATGAAGCAAGAAATAATAAAACCTTTCATGTACAAAGTCTCACAAACATTTAAGCAGAATTTTTTTTCTAATACTTCTTGAAATACTTCACCTGATTAAAGAAAAATGTGCCTTTGTTACCTGAAGAATCGCTATATATTTCAAAAGTGGGAAGTAAATATTAATACTTCTTTGTTATAGTTCAAAACGGAATAATTTTGCTTTAATTTTTAACAAAACTTTCAGCATGGACTGGCAATAAGTTTCGTACTTGGTATTTCAACTTCAAAGTTTTTGGATAATTTCAGCAATGCTTTAGTTTATTTTTAAATTCTAATAAAATACAGTGGCGAATATCATGGGGAAATACGACCTCTCTTGGACAAATAAAACCATTGTGACAAGTAAGTTATTCTTATTCTTACCATGTGATTTAAAATTTTGTGTGTCAATTTTTACTTGTACAAATAAAAACACTACATAGATTAAACTCATTAGTTTTTCAGTCACAAAAAACCAAAATGAAAACAAAACAAAACAAAACAAAAAAAACCTCTGCCAAGAAGAAAATTCCGCTCATGGCTGAGAAATGTGTCTTATGGGAGAAAAGTACAGTGTAGTTCGCTTCCATTTTTAAAACATGCATTTCTAATATACTGCTGAAGGGTAAAATATATCTCCCAGTAGAACATGACGGGATTCTCCTCAGTCTATTTTATGTTTCCAATCTATCGCTCCATAGATTTTTCAGAATGGAAGCTTCTTTAAATTTATTATTTCAGTCACCTATAATTTGAATAAACTAGAAATGTGCTAAGACACATTAGAGTATGAATAAACATAAATACAGGAGAATCTACACACACAAGTAAGAAATAAACGTAAAACAATGACTTAGTAATACTATGGGAAGGTATTAATAATTAAAGTTTTCATTTTCCAATAAAAGAAAACTAATGTCAAAATGTTGTTATTGGATCACTACAGTTGATTTCTTTAAATGAGAGGCACACTTTGTAATAGACATAGTTCACTGAAAATATATATATACAGAGAGTGAAAGAGAGAGAGAATTTTTATAGAGAAGGTATTAGGAAGCATAATGGTAACTTCTAGTTTCAGATACAACATGAAAAGTTTTTGAACTTTGTCACTTCCATCATTAAGATAATAAAAACCTAAATGAACTAAGCATGCACTCCTCAGAAAACTGACATTAAAAGGTAAATTGTGGGCACCTGGGTGGCTCAGTGGGTTAAAGCCTCTGCCTTCAGCTCAGGTCATGATCTCAGGGTCCTGGGATCAAGGCCCGCATCGGGTTCCCTGCTCAGCGGGGAGCCTGCTTCCTCCTCTCTGCCTACCTCTCTGCCTACTTGTGATATCTCTCTCTCTCTGTCAAATAAATTAATTAATTAATTTAAAAAAGAAGGTAAATTGCTACTCCAAAATGTGAAAAAACAAACAAACAATCAGATGAATCCAGAATCAAAGACAGGATCTACTAACCTGGAACAGAAGGTGATGGAACCATAAACTGAGAAAATCAACTTCCATAGCAAAGGAGAAATAAAGACACTTTCAGGTTCTGAAAGGAATAAAACAAGTTTGTTAGTGGGAAAAATACATAGGTAAGAAATTCAAAGCCACATTTAAAAACAAAAGAACATAGAAGAAGGAATAAATGATGAAAGAAGAAGGAACAAATGAAGATAAAATAATTTATTTTTCTTAAACTAAAAGATAACTGTTGAATAATAACAAATATATTGCATGATTATAGCACAAATGGTAAAATGAATGACAACAATATCATAAATCATTGGAAGGATGAATTGGAATACTCTGAGGCACATTTACTACATGTGAGGGAGCATAGTGTTATTTGAAATTGAAGTTAGATTAATTATAAATGCATACTGGAAATGCATAAAATATTTAAAATGCATAAAAATATTTAATATCATAATTAATATGCTAGGAGATGAGGTAAAACAATCACAAAAATATTCAATTAACATCAAAGAAGGCAGAAAATGAGGGGGAAAAAGAAAAAAAAACTAGAAAATGGCTAAAAACAAGGCAGTTATTAATCCAGCTGTACCAATAATCATTTTTTCTGTGAATCATCTAAATTTACAAGTTAAAAGATAGAGACTGTAACAGTATATTAAAAGAATAAACAACTACATATTGTCTAGAAGAAACCAATTTTAAATATACAGTAACAGGTTAAAAATAAAATGATGGAGAAGGATATACCATGCTAATAGTAATCAAAAGAAAGATGGACAAGGTTTATTACTTTCCAACAAAGCAGACTTTACAAGAAGGAAATTTATCAGGAATAGGTATGGGCATCATATGATAAAGAAGTCAATTCTCCAAGACAAAATAACCCTAAATTGTATATACCCAACAGAGAATAAACAAATGCATGAGTTAAAAACTGATAAAACTAATAGACATATCCACTACTATATTTGGAGGCTTCAAAACCCCTCTGTCAGTACTTGATAAATGGAGCATACAGAAAATTAAGATAGAGATCATTTAAACTACTAAACTATTAATCAACTTGACTTAATTTACATGTAATGAATACACCATGCACCAACAGGAAAATATATATCTTTTTTGAGCTCACATGGAACATTCACCAAGGTAGACCACAACTGGGACCATAAAACATACCTTAACTGATAAAAAAAAATTCTGAGACTACAATGGAATTAAACTAGAAATCAATCACAGAAAGATATTTGGAAAATTTCCAAATATTTGCAAATTTTAAAATACTTTTCCTAAATATCCAGTGGGTCAAAGAAATCCCACAAAAAATTCTTTAAAATATTTTAAACTAAATAAAAATTAAAATACATCCCAACAAGATTTGGGGAGATGCAGTGGAAGTGGCATGAAGAGGAAAATTTGTACCATTAAATACATATATTAGAAATTAAAAAGGTCCCAAATCAACAACATGAAATTCCACCTTACAGCAAATTAAGAATAAACCAAACAGTAGAAAAGATATAATAAAAATTAGAACAGAAATAAGTGAATTTACAAACAGAAAAAAACAACAGAGATAAAACAAAAAAGTAAAATTTTAATTCTTTAAAAAGTTAATAAAATTGGTAAATCCCTGGCCAGGCTAAGGGTCAGATCTGAAAAGGGTCATCACTACTGATTACATGGATATTAAAAGGATAATGAAAGAATACTACAAACGACTCTGCCAACAATTTTGATAAGTTGCATGAAATGGCTCAAATCCTTGTAAGATAAAACTACACAAACTCACACAAGGAGAAATGGATAATCTAAATAGGCCAATATCAATTAACAAAATGGAATCAATAACAATTTTTAGGGCTAGATGAATTCAGTGGTGAATTCTACCAAACATGTAACAAAGTAACAATGCCAATTCTCCAAAATCTTTCCAAGAAATAGAGACACAGGAAAATGCATTCTATGAGGCCACTGTTACCCCAATATCAAATCCACATAAAAGCACTTCAACAAAAGAAAAACTACAGACATGAAAACAGATGAAAAATCCTCAACAAAATATTAGGAAATCCAATTCAATAATGTAAAAAAAGAATTATAAACCCAAACCAAACAGGGTTAATTCCAGATATGCAAGGTTGGTTCAACATTTAAAAATCAATATAATCTACCAGATTAGCAGGCTAATGAAGACATTACATATGATCATAAATAGGAAAAACATTTTTTTTTATTTAAATTCAAGGTAGTTAACATATAGCGCATTATTAGTTTCAGGGGTAAAATTTAGTGATTCATCAGTTGCATATATACCCAGTGCTCATTACATCAAGTGCCCTCCTTAATCCCCATCACCCAATTATCCCATCCCCTACCACCTGCCTTCCAACAAGTTGTTCCTTATAGTTAAGAGTCTCTTATGGTTTTCCTCTCTCTCTATTTTTATCTTGTTTTATTTTTCCTTCTCTTCCTTTGGATAAATACCTAGCAGTGCAAATGCTGGATTGCAGGGTAGTTCTATTTTTAACCTTTTAAGGACTCTCCATACTGTTCTCCAGAGTGGCTGCACCAGTTTGTGTTCACACCAACAGTGTAAGAAGGTTCCCCTTTCTCTGCATCCTTGCCAACATCTGTTGTTTCCTGGGTTATTAATTTTAGCCATTCTGACCAGTGTGAGGTGGTATCTCATAGTGGTTTTTATTTATATTTCCCTGATGATGAGTGATGTTGAGCATTTCTTCATGTGTCTGTTGGCTATTTGTAAGTCTTCTTTGGAGAAATGTTTGTTCATGTCTTCTGCCCATTTCTTGACTAGATGATTTTTTTTCTTTTGGGTGTTGAGTTTGACAAGTTCTTTATAGATTTTGGATACTAGCCCTTTATCTGATATGTCATTTGCAAATATCTTCTTCCATTCCATAGGTTGTCTTTTAGTTTTACTGATTGTTTCTTTTGCTGTGCAGAAGATTTTTATCCTGATGAAGTCCTAATAGTTCATTTTGGCGTCTGTTTCCTTCACCTTCGGAGACATGTCTAGCAAGAAGGTGCTGTAGCCAAGGTCAAAGAGGTGCTGTCTCTGTTTCCTTCTATGATTTTGATGGCTTCCTGTCTCACATTTAGGTCTTTCATCCATTTTGAATTTATTTTTATGTATGGTGTAAGAAAGTGGTCCAGTTTCATTCTTCTGCATGTGAGTGTCCAATATTCTCCATACCATTTGTTGAAAAGACTGGGGTTTTTTTTTACCCCCCATTGGATATTCTTTCCTTCTTTGTCAAAGATCAGTTGACCATAGAGGTGAAGGTCCATTTCTGGGTTCTCTATTCTGTTCCATTGATCCATGTGCTGTATTTGTGCCAGTACCGTGCTCTCCTGATGATTATAGCTTTGTAATACAGCTTAAAGTCCAGAATTATGATGACTCCAGCTTTTTTTTTTCAACATTCCTTTGGTTATTCAGGGTCTTTTCTGGTTCCATACAGTTCCAGTTCTGTGAAAAATGCTGGTGTTAATTTGATAGGGATTACACTGAATGTGTAGATTGTTCTGGGTAGTATAGGCATTTTAACAATATTTGTTCTTCCAATCCATGAGCATGGAACATTTTTCCATTTCTTTGTGACTTCCTCAATTTCTTTCATAAATGTTCTTTAGTTCTCAGACTACAGATCTTTTAACTCTTTGGTTAAGTTTATTCCTAGGTATCTTACGGGTTTTAGTGCAATTGTAAATGGGATCAATTCTTTGATTTTTTTTATGCTACTTCATTGTTGGTGTGTAGAAATGCAACAGACTTCTGTCCACTGATTTTATATCTTGATACTGCTGAATTCCTGTATCAGTTCTAGTTTTTTGGTGGAGTCTCTGGGTTTTTTAGAGTATCATGCCACCTGCCAAGAGTGAGAGTTTGACTTCTTCGCTGATTTGGATGCCTTTTATTTCTTTTTTGTTGTCTGATTGATATGGCTAGAACTTCCAGTACTATGTTGAACAACAGTGGTGACAGTGAACATCACTGTTGTGTTCCTGACCTTAGGGGAAAATCTCTTGGTTTTTCCCCATTGAGAATGATATTAGCTGTGGGTCTTTCATATATAGCCTTTATGATGTTGAGGTATGTTCCCTCTATCCCTATTTTGTTGAGGATGTGTATCACATCAATTTGCATATGTTGAACAACTGCAGCCCAAGTATAAATACCATTTGGTCATGGTGAATAATCCTTTTAATGTACTGTTGGATCCAATTAGCTAGATCTTGTTGAAAGTTTTTGCATCCATGTTCATTAGGGATATTGGTCTGCAATTCTCCTTCTTAATGAGGTCTTTGTCTGGTTTTGGAATCAAGGTAATGCTGGCCTCAGAGAATGAGTTTGGACATTTTCCTTCCATTTCTATTTTTTGGAATAGTTTCAGAAGAATAGGTATTAATTCTTCTTCAAATGTTTAGTAGAATTCCCCTGAGAAGCCATCTGGCCCTGGACTCTTGTTTGTTGGGAAATTTTTTATTATTGATTCAATTTCTTTGCTGGTTATGGGTCTGTCTATTCAGATTTTCTATTTCTTCCTGTTTCAGTTTGGTAGTTTGTATGTTTCTAGGAATTTATCCATTTCTTCCAGATTGCCTAATTTGTTGGCATATAATTACTTATAATATTCTCTTACAATTGTTTGTATTTTGGTGGTGTTGGTTGTGATAATTCCTCTTTCATTTGTTATTTTATTTATTTGGGTCCTTTCTCTTTTCTTTTTGATAAATCTGGCTAGGGCTTCATCTATTTTGTTAATTCTTTCAAGGAACCAGCTCTTGTTTCACTGATCTGCTCTACTGGGTTTTTGTTTGTTTGATTTCTACATCATTGATTTCTGCTCTAATATTTATTATTTCCCTTCTCCTGCTGGATGTAGGCTTTATTTGCTGTCCTTTTCCGAGCTCCTTTAGGTGTAAGGTTGTGTATTTGAGACTTTTTTTGGTTCTTGAGGAAGGCCTGTATTACTATGTACTTCCCTCATAGGACAGCCTTTGCTGCATCCCAAAGGTTTTGGACTATCACATTTTCATTTTCATTTGCTTCCATGGATTTTTTAAAATCCTTCTTTAATTTCCTGGTTAGCTCATTCATTCTTTGGTAGTATGTTCTTTAACTTCCATGTATTTGTAGTTTCCTTCTAAATTTCTTCTTGCGGTTGACTTCAAGTTTCATAGCATTGTGGTCTGAAAATATGCATGACATGATCTCAATCTTTTATGTACCAGTTAAGGCCTGATTTGTAACCCCGTATGTCATCTCTTCTGGAGAATGTTCTATGTGGACTCAAAGAGAATGTGCATTCTGCTGTTTTAGGATGAAATGCTATGAACATATCTGTTAAGTCCATCTGCTCCAGTTGTCACTCAAAGCCCTTGTTTCCCTGTTGATCTTCTGCTTAAATGATCTGTCTATTGCTATAGGTGGGGTGCTAAATTCCCTTCTTATTACTATATTATTATCAATGAGTTTTTTTATTGTTAATTGATTTATATATTTGGTTGCACCCAAATTAGGTGCATAAATATTTATAATTGCTAGATTTTCTTGTTGGATGGGCCCTTTAATTAGATATAATTTCCTTCCTCATCTCTTATTACAGTCTTTGGTTTAAAATCTAGTTTGTCTGATATAAGTGTGGCTACTGCAGCTTTCTTTTGATGTCTATTAGCATGATAAATGGTTTTCTCCATCCCCCGACTTTAATTTTGGAGGTGTCTTTGGGTCAAAGAAAATGAAAAACAAAAACAAAAACAAAAACAAAACAACAACAACAAAAAAAAAGTAACAAACAAAAAATGATAAGTCTGATCCTAAAGAAGATAAAGAAAGTGAAAAAAAAAATTTACAACCTGGTCCTATTTCCTCCAGAACTGAAGGGGATGCTGTGAGGCACTATATGATTAGTAGACTCAACTCAGTGCATGTGGCATGCTGCCTGTGTTGCTCCTCTGGGGGAGAGAACTGCTATGCTGACTCTAAGTCAATCCTCACCAGTAACAAAAGCACTTGCCAAGCACAGGGGGACTGGATTTGATGTAAGCCTCTCCCACCTCCACTGGGAACCACTATGTTGCTCTCTGAAGTCCAACCATGTTGATAGCAAGGGCAAAATGGTGCTACCCCTCTTTTTCTCCACAGACAGGGGAATCTCACAGCACCCACTGTTCAGGAAGCCCTCACAGAAAGGCAAATGGCAGTCAGCATGTCCCTCATGACAGTTCCTGCCTTTTATTTTTGGCACAGCTGGAATTCAAAACTCCAAATCTTAAAGGATCCGACATCCTTTGAATCTGCTCCCTCCTCTGGAACAGAGCCTCTCTGTGCTCTGACTAGTACCTTTTGTCCCACGAAAACAGTGGGCAGAATCCATGGTGTAGACCGCAAAAAGCGGTGACCAGGTTATACACCCTCTGCTAGCACCTCTTTGTCCTGCTAATGAAAGGCAATTTGCTGGCACCTGCAGGGTATTTTGTCCCTGAAGAGGCATGACACCCTCTTTCAAATGACTCCAGGAAAGGGAACGATCTCTCCCAGAGTGACCCAGAAGATCCCTACACCAACTTGTCCGTGTCCAGGGCCACAGGCATCTTTCTCACCAAGAGCAGATGCTGCACCACTCTGGCGAAAGTCACACCCTTCCCAAAGCTGAGAGTTTGAGTGACATTCATTGTTTGCAAAAAACCTGGGCCACGCAGTTCCTCCAGCTCCCCACTTTGTGGTCTGAGAGGTTTTCTTCTTGTGTGAATGGATATTGCACTCTCTAAACCACTCTCTCTCTCCCATTTCTTTCCCCATGGAAAGGATTCCCTCCTCTCCACAGCATGGTAGCTTTTCTCTCCCCCAATTCACTTCCACACACTTCACGCCTGCCACTCTGTCTCCTTCCAAATGTGAAATCCTTCTCCCAATCCTTAGATCAATTTCCTAGGTGTCCCAAATGGTTTGATCTCAATACAGCCATGCTCAAGGGACAAGGAAAGCACCAGGGCCCCCTACTTCTCTGCCATCTTAACTCCACCTCCTGAAAGTCAGTTTTTAAAAATTGTTCCCAGGAGCAACTCACAAGGCAACTGAGGAGTGGGACCCAGAAGGAGAGAAGGCCAAGCTGGGATGCTTCATGCCTGCTTCCATTCTTGGAAAGCCAGAGGTGTTCTTGCTGTTCTTTCTCTTGAAAAAAAAATATTTTAAATAATCCAACACCCTTCATAACTAAAAAGTCTCATCAAAGGAATAGATAAGAACTTCTTCAATTTAATAAAGGACATCTATTAAAAAACCCTACAGTGATATTTAATGAAGGGTCCTTTCTAACCAGGAACAAGGCGAGCATATTTTCTCTCTTCACTCTATTCATACTAATATCCTAACTACTATAATACCATACTGAAAATCCTAACTACTATAATAGAAAAAAATGAAATAAATAGTACACAGACTGGAAAAGAATGAATAAAATTGTCTTTTTCATAGGTAGAATATATTTTTAAAAATCAGCAACAACAGCAACAAAAACAAAACAAAGCAAATTTCCAGGAACTAACATGCAAAGATGACAGCAAGGTCAACGGATACAAGAAAAGTCAAACTCCTTACTATGTATTACAATGAATATTGGGAATTTTAAATAAAAAATAACAATGCCATTTATAATACACCAAACATTAAATATTCAAATATAAATCTAATAAAATACATGGTGTATTTATATACAGAAACTACAAAACTCTGATGAATGAAATAAAAAATGGCACAAAAAATTGAAGAGATATTCTGTGTTCATAAGTTGAAATACATGATAGTCTTAAGATGAAATTCTTGCTGATTAGATATATATATTTGATGTAATTCCAATTAAAAAATCCCAGCAAGTTATCTGGTAGATAATGACAAACTGATTTTAAAGTATATAGGAGAGGCAAAAGATCTAAAATATTCAATACATTGCTGGACAAAAAAAAAAATTGGGGGACTAATGCCCTCAAATGTTAAGACTTATAAAAAAGCTGTGATAATATAGTATTATAATGATGGAATTACAGAGACACAGATCAAAAGAACAAAATGCAGAGCCCAGAAATAAACCCACACAATTATCATTAACTAATCCTCAAAAAAGGCACAAAGGCGATTCAATACAGGAAGGGTAGTCTTTCAACAAATGGTATAAGAAGACTTCAATGTCTATATGCAAGAAAATGAAAGTAGACAAAGATCTTACACCTTCCACAAATAGTAACTCAAAATGGTTTCTAGAATTAAATGTAAAATATGAAACTATAAAACATACACAAGAAATAGTGAGAGAAAATCTGTATGACAGTAAGTTCTGTGATAAGCCTTTAGATTCAACCATTAACATAGTCCATAAAAGAAAAAAAATGATAACTTGGAATGTATTAAAATTTATAACTTCTGCTGTGTGGAAGACACTGCTAAGAGAATCAAAAGACAAGGCATAATCCTGGAGAAACTGTTTGAAAAACATATATGTGATAAACGTCTTATAACTCAAAACATACTAAAAATGTTTGAAACTCAACAATGAGAAAACAACCAACCCAAATAAAAAAATGTTCATAAGATCTAACAGACATTTCACTAAAGAAGAGGCACAGATGGCAAATGAGCATCAGAAAAGAAGTATATCATCATATGTTATTTGTGAATTGTAAATTAAAATGAGATACTGGCATACACCTGTTAGAATGGTTAAAATGCAAGAAACTGACAACACCAAATGCTGGTGAGGATATAAAGCTACAGGAACTCTCATTCATTGCTGGTGGGAATGCCAAATGGTAAAGTGACTCTGGAATATAGTGTGGTAGTTTCTTACAAATGTAAAAATGTCTTAAAATATGATCCAGTGATCATGTTCCTAGGTATTTTTACAAATGAATTGTGAATGTTTATAGCATTTTATTCATAGTCACCTAAACCTGGAAATAATCAAGTGTACTTCAATAAGTGAATCAATAAACAAACTGTTGTATGTTTATATAATGAACTACTTAATGACAGAATGAAATAAGTTATCAAGACACACTTACAAAAAAAACACACATTGATGAACTTTAAATGCATATTGCTAAATGAAATAAACTAGTCAGAAAATACTACTTGTGTTATTCAAATTATATGGCATTCTAGAAAGGCAAAACCATGTCAACAAAAAAAAAGATAAGTGCTTTTCGGATGTTTATGTGTAAAGGTTGAAGGTTTATATAGGTGAAGCACTGGCGGTTTGGGGGGGCAGTAAAGCTATTCTGCACCATACTGTATTGGTGGATACATGATGCTCTGCAATTGCCAAAATTGATAGAATTTTATAGCACAAAGGTTGAACCTAAATGTATGAAAATGTTTAAAAAAAGTCATTTAGGAGGTCAGGGGATCCCTAGATAGAAGACATGTAACAAAAACATCCAACTGTATTACAAATGTGTAAAACAAACTCATTGAACAGGGTAAGGGGAAAGGTGCCAACATAGGTAACTGATAATCGTAGATTATGTAAAACTAAACGTTAAAGAAATTGTACACAAACTTGTTGATAAAGTTGTTTGTCAGTAACAATTCTGTTACTTCTGTATTTGTATATTAGAATTGAACAATTGAGTAAATTGGTGGCAGATGCAGAAGTCAGGTTTCTCAATGTTGGAATAAGAAGTTATTGATAAGAAGGGTGGGGGCTAGAATTCTAGACTACCCATGTGATAATGGATTAGAATTGGACACGTCAATCCAATTATGTGTTTAGCATAAAATAGACACAGGTGGTTACACACAGAAATTTGTATATAGATGTATGTATATGCATGAGTTAGTACACCTGTATTTATTTCATTGCTCTGTCAGCTGAAAGGGCCTAGAAGCCACAACACCCTAGCAACATCCCAAGCAGGAACAAGCACAACTGGCACTCAGATCTTGGTTTCTAAAACCATTCTTCAATAAGAAGGAACCGATACAGGGATGCCTGGGTGGCTCAGCCGGTTAAAGCATCTGCCTTCAGTTCAGGTCATGATCCCAGGGTCCTGGGATTGAATCCTACATTGAGCTCCTTGTGGGGAGCCTGCTTCTCCCTCTGTCTGCTCTGCCTGTTCTGCCTGCTGCTCTCTCTGCTTGTGTTCTCTCTCTCTCTCTCTCTCTGACAAATAAATAAATAAAATCTTAAAAAAAAAAAAGAAGGAAACAATACTCCCTTAAAGAAACAAATGATTCCTGTACTCAGGCAGAGAATAAACAGATAAGCTCTGTAGCATTTTGTAGGGCCAGGAAGCAACAAAGTGCTCAAAAGAAATACACAAAGAATAATTGGGATTTGCCAAAGAGTCATAGAAACTGACTGAAATGACCAAAAGTGGAATAATCTAAACAATAAAATAGAGTAGAATTGGATTATAACCCAAAATATAAGTATTTATGAGTTCATACTGACATAAATAAAATAACAAATAAGGAACCAATCCCCCATGCAAAGAATGACAATTATTTATGTAGATAAAAAACTCCCTCAAGGAAGTGAAGCATAACTCCCCACTCTTTAAGTGTGGTCTGAGTCTAGTGATTTCTTTCCAAAAAAATCAATATGGAAATAAGAAGAAATTAAGGATAACTATTCAGTAAACCAACCTTACAAAAACTATCTCAGCCAGGTGATAAAGATTAACATTCATGGTGATAAATCATGCTGATAGTATGTAGCACTGTGATGATGGGATAAGAACAGTGCTTTACTTCTGTGGGCTTCCTACCAAGAACATGACCCTAGTTTGATCAAACAGACAAACCAGTTAAGAAACATTCTACCAAACCTGAACGATACTACTCAAAACTTTCAAGTTCATCAAAAACAAAGTCTGAGAATCTGTCTCAGCCAAGAGGAGCCTAGGACACATAACAATTAAACATAATGTGCAATCTTAAATGGGATCCTGAAACAAAAATAACATGAGGTAAAACCCAAGGAAATCCTAATAAACTATGGGCTTTAATTAACAATAACTTAACCAATATTGGTTCATTTACTGTGACAAATTGTGGTTAAAATATGAGAATGTTAGGGGCACCTGGGTAGCACAGTTGGTTAAGCCTCTGACTCTTGGTTTTGGCTCAGGTCATGATCTCAGGGTCATGAGATCGAGCCCTATGTCCAGCTCTGTGCTCAACGCGGACTCCGCTTGAAATTCTCTTTCTCCCTCAGCCCTTCCTGGTCTCACTCTCTCTCTCAAATAAATCTTTTTTAAAAATATGAGAATTTTAATAATAGGGCAACCTGTGGTTGGAATATATGGGAACTCTGTACTAAATAATTTTTCTCTCACTCTAAATGACTTTAAAATCAAAAGGTATATTTACATAATATTTTTATTGACCTTACCCCTAAAATTATTTGTGTAAAACTCCTGAATGATGTTAGGAATAACATAAAATCCTACTCAATTCAACGTAAAACATGTCTCATTATATTAATGGATTATTTATAGAACATAGTTAAACCTTATTAGAATGTGGTGAGTTAAATTTTTCCTGTTTTATTGCAGAAAAGGTATAAATACAGAAATAGAGGAAATAATGTTATTTTAGTTTTTTCAATACTTCGCCATATTTAAAAAGAAAATGTTAATACCAAAGTGGGATTTCTTAGTTCTGTCATTAAGTTGATTTGGAAGTAATATTTATATCAAATTTTGAGGACAAGGCAAATTTTCAGGCTATCTTCTTTATAACGGGATTTTTATTATATTTGTGGTTGTAGGTTGTAACTCATCTCATACTAATGGCCTAAAAAAATGAAATCTACTGCTCATAGGCAGTTTTGATGGCTTAGAAGCAAGATGGTAATTTAGTCATTACTTATAGCCCTAAGTTTACTAAGATAGTACTATCCATCATAAACAGAAACATCCTCCTTTTGTACTTATATTCAGATGGGAATATCATATTGGAGAAGTGCTTTCAAATGTAACTAAAAGTAATGGAATGCAATCCAGTTTTTCATTAGGATCTTATGTAACCCTATCTATTCTGAAGAAAAACGTTCCTTCTTTTTATACCTCTTCTTAGTAATACATATTTATGTAAAATATGAAAAATTTACCTTCCTTACACCCTCCCTTAATTTATAGCATGTTTGTTAAACACTCCCTTAATTTATGGTACATACTAAGTATTTGAAGTTCAATGGACTCCTTCATATGAGAAACTATAGTAAAATAAAAGAAGTCATTTAATAAAAAAATCAATAATACTGATTTTTAAGACTAAATCCATTCTGAAGGTGAGTCATATATTTCTTGATTTAAAAACCTGAGTAGATTGGACAATGTATATTGAAATAGCAATACCATTAAATATACAGAAATAGGAAAATGCCAATATGTAACAAATGTTCTGGATATTAACATATTAGATGTTAAGTATAATGACCTTGAAACACACACACACACACACACACACACACACACACACACACACACACGATTTGAGAATCAGATGCTACAGAATGATTAGGTATTCTCTGTTTTTCCCAACTCAATGATTGTGAGTTTTTTTTCTAAAATAAAAAATATCTCTAAGTTATTCTTCTATATGTGAAAGGCTGATGGCATTTGCCTCTTGAGAACCTTAACGAACTAATGGAATTGTGATACTTGTATGAAAAGAGAGGGACATCTAGGTGTTGTAGTCGGTTAAGCACCTGACTCTTATTTTGGTTCAGGTCCGGATCTCGTGGTCAGGAAATCGAGCTCCATGTCCGGCTCTGTGCTCAGTACAGAGTCGGCTTCGGATTCTCTCTCCCTCTCCCTCTGCCCCTCCCACTCATGTTCTCACACACTCTCTCTCTAAAATAAATAAATAAATCTTAAAAAAAATAAAAAGAATATGAAAGAAGTTTGCACCGTTCCAATTCATACTAGGAATTCCAATTCCTTATTTTCTTCCCCATACAAGTTATAACAAGATGTTAATACAGAGTTTAGAATATATATTGTGCATACATTTTTGGGAAATAACCTCATAGAATTTGGAAAGTTACTAATAGATAAAATCATATACTATAAACAATTCTTGAAGACTTTCCATTTTGACAGTATAAATTATTGATTATATTATATGTGTCAGCAAGCAGGTTTATATGTATAAGGATACTCCTATTGGGTATTTTCAGATATGGGAGGAAAACGACCTGTTTTATTTATCTGATCTAAATGGCTGGGGGTCAGTAACTGTTATTTTAGACTACAATGCAATAATTGATTCAGGGTTTTGTCATGTTTTTTCTTTTATAAAACTTGTTAATGGTTATGCTAGCAATTGTGGCATCAGCAATGTTTTATCAAGCAAATAATTAAATTACTAATATTAAGAAGACTTGATAAAAAAGATATGCTGATTGAATTAGGGGTAGAAAATAAAGCAAGAGGAGAACTAGGAGAACATTGTGTCCTGGAACCTACGTGAATGGAGTGTTTTCAGGCACCAAAAAATGCTTTTTCTGGGTAAAGTTAATCAGTCAAGAAAGATAAAAGTAGCATAAACACTTTAGATTTGACCATTGGACTTTGGAGGCGATGTCTCTGGAACAGACCTGAGGTGTCAAAGCCTAATTGGAGTGCACTGAAGAGAGAATTATATCGACTAATAGGATATAAAAGTATATGCCATCAACCAATTGAGAAGTGTCACTGGAAGCTGAGGAGAAAAGAAATGGACCAGTTGAAAAAGGTAGAATGAAGATCAATGAGTGTAATAAGATGAGAATAATACATCTTTATATGTTTCATAAGAACGATCTAGAAAAGAAGGAAAACTTGATAATGTGAGTAGGAGATGGTAAATTACCAGGGATTACCAAGGATTAGTAAGGATGAGACTTAGTTTAGTTAAAGAAACCAACAGGAGAGAAGGCAAAACTGTGACCGAAGAGGCTGGTGGGTATCAGATATGGTGGTGGTAGTTTCTGGAAGCTATCTACTGGCTGTTTTGGTTCTTCAGGGGGTAGTTAAGATCGCACTGGGAATGAATATTGGAGTGGAAATATCAGGAATCTAAGGAGAAAGAGAAAGTACTTGAAGTCATGCTTTAGAAGAGTTAGAGAATGAAGGACAAGGGAAATTCAGTGTGATTGCCAGGCAGCATTAGCTCTTGTGGTTACCACTTAATTTAACTGCTTCTTGTGACCTTTTAAAAGGTTTTGATGATATTTATAAGGGTATATATTCTGTTAGTTTTTCACAAGTAAAAACTTTGCCACTGAGCTAGCAAGTGGCAAAAGAAAAAAATAATTTTATATTTTGTAAAGTGCATTTTAAGATGTTTTCATTAACACTGTATGTTTAATTTTAAGAAAGAAAGCTTGTCTGAATTGAATTCTAAGTCACTAATACGGATTCTAGATACTTTATTAGAATAAATTAAAATCTCATTCAAATTTTATAGTTATATCTGCGAGGAGCCAATCTAGAAAATTCTGCAGAACTTATTTATATAGTAGGACTGGTTTAAAAACAATGCTTTTTAGAATGTCTGCATAAACTTTATAGATAATTTGAGAATGTTTTATTATAGTTTTTTTCTCTGAAAAACTTAATAGGGAGGGCATACAAATGAATTCTTTCAAAGAAAAGCCTTAAAGTTTATATATATCCTACCTGTTGCATAGATTAATTATGTCGCACTAGAAAGAGCATGTTGCATTTACATTCCCCTTAATATATTCTTGAAGGCTCTTTACATTTTTCATAGTGACAGTGCTGACCATGAATGGGGGGTATGTTCTTTTCTCAATTAGTTTATGTTTTAAATAGCATATTTTATTAGGTTCCTGGGGAGAAGATTAATTTGAATATTTCTCTTATAGCATGTATGTGTACTGAAATATTTAAGTGGTTTATTTTCTTCTCTTTACCTATTTACATTTTGGCCATTTTGTGGTGTTCAATTGCTTTTGGTAATAAGGATTCACAGCAGTATTTTTTGGATAATGGAAAATCAAGTCGAAATTATAGGCAGCCATGAATTAGAACAGAGAAAGTCAGTAGACCTCCTATGAAGATGAGTATTAAACTTAGCTTTTTTATTTCAAAATGTAATCATGCAATCTACCCTAAATTCATTCTTTTCTGAATAATTGAATCATAAAATTTTATACTGAAATATATAAACAATTTACCTATTTATCCTTATTTAGCAATGGAATAACTATTTTCATATTTTTCAAAGACTAAATTCACATATTTTTAAAATCATTCTTACAGATTTTGACTCCTGCCTTCAATACAAAGCAAAGCAATATAGACAGCTAAGTGGAAAAAATCACATAGACATACAGAAAGGGATACTGTTTGTAAACATGAGCACTTTGCCTGATGGACTTCCTTGGTTCACACATTTTTCCTGTTCAACTACTACCCACAAAGATAACCCTCGAGGAGAGTCAGAAAACACTCTGTTAAGCACGTTGGTAAACAAACTATGTAACAGTGCAAATTGACCACTGTCTCTGACATGTTGTATTAAGTTGCATTGTCTGTTTTAACTAAGCATCACTTACTATTTTAAGCAATCATTTGCCTTTTCCAGAATTTTCTGGGCCATATGGTTCTGGTTAAAATCTGATAATGAGGGTGCTCTCAAGATATTTGGAAGGTGGAAAAGAAATGACGTGACTATTCTTTGGAAACAGCTGCAAGCTGAAATGTGAACAAACGTACAGTTTACTAGAGCTTTGAGGTAAGTCTTTTGGAACCAATACCTTCATTTCAATCATGGAAATGAATAAGGAAGAAAAGGGTGGAGAAGCTGCCACCAATGTTTTCATTTGCAGGAATAAAATAGGTTTAGCACTAATTTCAAGAACCTCTACAGGTTTACCAGGAAATTCTTGTCTCATAGACGTGCAATCTCTCTGAACGAGAATTGTACAAACACACCAAAAGAAGGTATAATGACAGTATGACTCACCCCTATAGACTGCTTCCATTTCTAGGGTGTGGAGTTACAAATACCAGATGGGAATCTATTATTTCCTTAATTTGGCATGTGAGGTAGCCAGAGTCATTACCCTGTCTTGATCGGTAATAATTCTATCCTTGCAAACATTGTGAGACAGAGGCTCCCCAGACAACTCAGCCAGAAATGAAATGGGACTGTCAGTAACTTTTTTGTCTTCTCACATTTGATTTTCATAAAAATAATTTGTAGAGCAGCCGTCTTAATCTTGGATATGGTTTGATGGGAGTAAAGACGGACCTACTAGAACTTCTGTTCAGTTATAACTTAACCTTTCTAAATTTTAACTTTTGTCTATGTTTTTTAATTAACATCTTAGTTCATATATATGTGTGTGTATATATATATATATACATATATACATATGTGTGTGTGTATATATATATATACATATGTGTGTGTGTATATATATATACNTTTGTCTATGTTTTTTAATTAACATCTTAGTTCATATATATGTGTGTGTATATATATATATACATATATACATATGTGTGTGTGTATATATATATACATATGTGTGTGTGTATATATATATACATATATATATATAGTAAGTGTAAACCAAGAAAATGTTAGTGTTAGTCCAAATCAACAATACTTGGACACAATTGACTTAAACCATGTCATATGTTATGAACTGGTAAAAGAAAGCTCCTGGTATTAAAATGGCTTTTAAACTATTTTCAATTTTACCTTTTGTGACTTACAAATATTATGATATATTATTCTTTTATAATAAAAAAATATATGGGAAAAGTCACTTACTACTCAGCATGTGTATTTTCAACTCCTTTTATAGGTGGTACAAACTTCTAGGCTGAAGTATCTCAGAGCTAGTGCACACTCTTTTAGCTCTTTGTGCATGAATGAGATAGACTGCAGAGCTTTAGAACCCAAAGCAAAATTTACAGAAAACAAGATGTAAACTTTATTTATTAAGGCAATGATATTTCAAAAATTCTTTGATATCACAATATAGCCATGTCCAAGCTGATTAATACAGAATGAAATAAATAATTAACATCATGGGAAATCATGAAAAATTATGAATAAATATATTTCTGATCTTCAAGTCAGAAAAGACTTTTTAAGCATAACGGCCTTGGAATGAATCGTGTCTCTACCAAAATTCATATGTTGAAGCTCTAACTTCTCATGTGATTGTATTTAAAGACAGAGTCTTTTGGGGCAACTCATGGCTCAGTCTATTAAGCATCTGCCTTTAGCTCAGGTCATGATTCCAGGATCTTGGGATGGAGTCCCTCCTGGGACTCCCTGCCCTATAAGGAGCCTGCTTCTCCCTCTCCCATTCCCCCTGCTTGTGCTCTCTCTCTCTCTCTCTCTCTCTCTCTCTCTCTCTCTCTCTCTCTGTCAAATAAAGTCCATAAATAAATAAATAAATAAATAAATAAATAAATAAATAAATAAATAGTTTCTAAGGGAGTAATTAGACTCAAACGAGGCCATCAGGGTGAGGCACTCATTTCATCAAACTGGTAGTTTATAAAAAGTAAAGGAGACACCAGAATTTGCAAAAAAGGCTATGTGAGGACACAGCAAGAAAACATACTGTCTGCAAGCTGAGGAGAGAGCTCTCACCAGAAATTAACTCTAATGGCACCTTGATCTTGAACTTCTAGCCTCCAGAACTGTGAAATAATAAATTTCTGGTGTTTAAGCCATCCAGCTTGTGGTATTTTGTTAAATATGTGTTAAATAAATATTAAAAGCAATTCTCTGGTTAAGGTTCAGGAAGAAAAGAGGAGAGTTGTAGAGAAAGCTTCTATAATTTTAAAGATTACATATACCATCAGGAACAGAATGTTGGTAAAATTATGAACATTAAAGGTTTTGGTAAGATCTCAAAATGAAGAATATGGTGTTGGAAACTGAAGGAAAGGCAATCCTTATTATATGGTGCAAGTAATTTGGCTGAGTTTTGTTCTAGTGTTTTGGGAAGAGTAGAATGTAATGAACTTAGATATTTAGCTGAGAAGATTTCTAGCCAAAAGGAACTCAGAAAATGTAAGATTTGGTGAATTCTCATCCTATCCATATTGCAGAAAAGTGATAAAGCATGTGGCTGTACAATCACTCCATAAAAAAATTATACATGATGTTAATTAGCCATCTCAACAGAAGCCAGGAACAGAAATGGGATTACACCAGCAGAAAGACTGCCAGTTTAGACCAAAGGGAATAAAGAAGGTATTACATACAGGAAGGCTTTCAGGGTCTGCTGAGATTCTACAGACTAGAATAGAGTTATCCAGCTGTTGGCATGCGTTTCCTTTAAGAAAAGGGAAGGATGAGTCTGAAGGTGATTCAGATCTTTAGGGCTACCACTCCCACCACAGACCCAGAGCCTACTGCTTAGGAAAGAAAGGCTTTTCCTCTTTGGTTTCAGAGGGTAGGGACACCTACGTGGCTTCAGTGGGCCAGACTTCCTCTGCCCAGTGCCTTGGTAGCAGGGGCAGGCAGTACACTACAAAAAGCCCAGTGATGAGAGAGCTTTGCCCAGAGCAGGAGGGCTGGGCTGCCATCTGGAGTCTTGGGTGGAGCTACCACTTCAATGCACCTAGTGACTACAGCAGAGAGTCAAGGAGCTTATTCTCAAGCTTTAAGATCTAATGGCATTTGCCTTACTCTCTTTCATATTTCCTTGGAACCCATCATCCCTTTTTTCTTTCTGATTCTTCCTTTTTGGAATGGAAATGTTTATCCTATGCCTGTCCTACCATCATATTTTGGCTTCACATAACTTGTCTGATTTCACAGGTTCATAGCTGGAGAGAATTTTGCCTCAAGATGAATCATACCTAAGAAGACAGAGGATCATTGGGGAAGGGAAGGAAAAAATGAAACAAGATGAAACCAGAGAGGGAGACAAACCATAAGAGACTGTTCATCTCAGGAAACAAATTGAGGGTTGCTGGAAGGGAGGGGGTAGAAGGGATAGGGTGGCTGGGATGGACACTGGGGAGGGTTTGTGCTATGGTGAGTGCTGTGAATTGTGTAAGACTGATGAATCACAGACCTGTACCCCTGAAACAAATAATAGATGTTAATAATAAAAAAAAGATGAATTATACCTTTAGTTTCACCCATACATGATTTAGATATTTAGATGAGACTTTGGAACTGATGCTGGAATGGGTTTTGAGGTTGTGGGGATGGAGTAAATGTAGGACAGGTCTTGGGGAGACAGAAGACAGAATGTTATAAGCTCAACTATGTGTACCTAAAATTCACATGTTGAAGCCTTAACCCTCGGTGTAACTGTATTTGAAAACAGGGACTTCGAGAGGTAATTAGGTGAAGTGAGGTCCTAAGGATCGGTCCCTAATCCAATAGGATGGTTGTCCTTATATAAGAAGAGACATCAGAGTTCTCTTTCTCCATGCACACACAGAGAAAAGGTTATGTGAAGATACGGCAAGAAAACATTGTCTGTAAGCTGAGGAGAAAGGTTTCACCAGAAACCAACACTGAAAGCAACTTGATCTTGGACTTTGAGCCTCCACAACTATGAGAAAATAAATCTGTTTTGAAACCACCCAGTTTGTGCTATTTTGTTATGGCAGCCTAAGCAGATTAATACAATGACTAATGGAAAAGAAAACAAAAACAAGAATCTTTTAACTGTTTAAGTATTAAAGCCACCTCTACATTAAATGCCTACAATAAATAAAATTGAGTCAAATAACAAATTGGAAAAAATTTTTCAATATAAATGATATGCTACTGATTCAGCATGCAGAAAAAATTTAGAAGTCAATGCAAATGAAAATAACTAAAAAATGTAAAACCATGAATGGAAATTTATAATTGAAAAGAAAGATTTCTTATATTTATATTATATTGTAATATATAGTATTTAATTATTGTAATAAATGGAAGTGGGAAATATTAAAATCTTTCATTTGTGTTCAATATTAAAGGAATGTCATTTTAAATTATATTTTTATTATAAATTGGCCAAGATCAGAATCTATCATTTGTATATTTATTTTCATACCTCCCTATAAGTAAAATTAACATGAATACAGTGAAAGAGGTACTTTATTAATCATAGTGGCCAGGTTATGCTGAGTAAGTAAACAACTCTGGAATTGTGATTTTAGAAGTTTACTTTTTGGTTATGTCTAATGCAGAACAGTGCATTTTCCTTGTCAGAAAAAGAGTAGGGAGAGGAAGAAACAGTCACAGGAAATTAAATGCCATAGCCTGGAAGTAATACAAGTACTTTGTCCAATAACATATTAACTGGGACAAATCATACAGCTTTGCTCAATAGCAAAAAAGCAAGAAAGTGCCAGGTGCTAGGAAAACTAAATAGAGCTGAACCTTAGAAGCCTCCACCACAGGCCTCAGATAATACACTGACACAAGAATAAATTTAAACTATTCTGAAGTATATTTTAATACATTCATTGGTGTCCTTAAAATGTCTGTTTGCTTTAAGCCAGTATATTTCTCTCTTTAAATTATGCAAATATGAGAAATGACATTTTTAGTATTTATTATATGCTAGGTATTCAATTAATTTCATATAAATTTTCATTTAATACAAAAAGTATGAACCAGTTATTATCATTATTTTTATTAAAGTTGGTAAAGAAAAGAGACATAGAAAAGCTTTATTTTTTTAAAAGATTTTTATTTATTTATATGACACAGAGAGAGATTACAAGTAGGTAGAGAGGCAGGCAGAGAGGGAGAGGAGGAAGCAGGCTCCCTGCTGAGCAGAAAGCCTGATGTGGGACTCCATCCCAGGACCCTGAGATCATGACCTGACCCAAAGGCAAAGGCTTTAATCCACTGAGCCACCCAGGCACCCTAGAAAAGCATTAATAATTTGTCTAATGTCACTTGGCTAATAAGTTTCCCGCCTATAACTTTAATCCGGGTAATATTAATCTAAAGCCAATGGTCTTAATCCCTACATATTACCAAATGATACCCCAAAAATATGCTCAAGGATGTCTATTAAAACAGTTTTGCCAATATTGAGTGATATTTTGAAAATAAGTTTAACAATAGAGCAATGGTAAACTAAACTGAGATGCAGTCATGATGAAACAAAGTAGCAATAAATAAAACTGTGTTTGAAATGCATTTAACGATTTTGAAAATACTTAAAAATAGAGAAAAAATGCAGTATATGAAAACCAGTATACTCTTCCTCATTTTAGTCATTGATTCATTCATTTTATTCATTGAACTAATACGAGTTGTGCAAACATTATTTGGTAGACAATTGACCCTGGTATTAAGGATTGTAGAGAAAGAGAAAAGGAGCTGAGGGGTGGGGGAAAGGAAGGGAAGGGAAGAGAAGATGATTTTGTTAGAAGCTCAGCTGACTAAAGAGAACTGAGCTGTGACGTATCAGAGTAGCTGATGTAGCAGCAAATTGGTTTGGAGCAGCAAACCAAAATGAAAGCAGCAATCGAACCTTAAT
This sequence comes from Ailurus styani, assembly GCA_002007465.1. Classification (NCBI taxonomy): domain Eukaryota; kingdom Metazoa; phylum Chordata; class Mammalia; order Carnivora; family Ailuridae; genus Ailurus; species Ailurus styani. Next base: position 114,526 of record LNAC01001503.1, on the reverse strand, counting down.
CACTTACTGTGATAGCATAAACAAGAAGCTAAACCGGCAAAAGTACCAACTCCCCAATTTCATTTCCCCCCTTGGCACTGCACGCCGTAGAAAGTCAGGTGTGTCAGCCCAGATACAAGTGTGTCTCAGGTGTGCTGAGGGACCTTAAACAAAAGGATTCTACAGTTTCAAAGATTTGGGAGCTGGCAAGATGGAGAGGGTGATGCACTGGAATGGAGAAGCACTGAGTAGTTAATGTGGAAAAAGATGTCTTCAAGGCTCTTCCCATTCCACCTAATAAATTAAGGCAGAGGCACCTAAAGAAAGTCTCAACTGAAAGCCCTCAATCAAATGGCCTCGGAATGGAGGACCTCTGAGCTAAGAATGCAGATGTATACGCACAAAAGCATTTCCTGCAGGTAGGCCTGAGTCCTTGACTGTGACTCCCTGATTCAGAGACTAATGCAGCGGCTGTTTACCAAGTCAAGAGGGAGGAATGCAGTTCTGCCTGGTAAAACAACTGTAATCACCTATAGTTGGGTCTGAAAAGTCACATATATTTTGGGCTGGAGCAGGTGTCTAGGAGCTGGACTCCTCAGATTTATGTTCTTAAAACTTGATATATGAGAAATAGTGTGTGTGCTATTAAGTAATTAATATTTTCACAGAAAAATAATAAATATATAAATTATTAATGGTGGTCATCTTTAATCAGTAAGATTATGATTTTTGTTACTGTTAACAAGTTCATATTAAAATGAAACTGTAAACTTTTTATACACAGAAAAATATTTTTCCCCAAAAGTTGTTATGTGTATAAAGAACACAGCCTGGAGGCATGAAATGAAGCTGGTGGGAAGAAGTAAGATTTGAGTTTGGCCTTGGACCATAAAAGGAAGTCCTGAGTGCTAGAGAAGAGAGCAATTTCTGAAGAAACAGAATAATAAAGTAAAAGTATAATACTGAAAAGTCTGGGATATGGTCGAAGAATATCTAACAGTCATATTTGATTCAAAGAGAAAAATACATATATAACATAATATTGAAGGATATTAAGTGACAGGCCTCATTGTTTATATGCAATGTTATAACTGTTGGAAAGTTATTGAAATTATTAGAAAGGAAGCGACTTGATTAAACCTATTTAAACTGGTAAGGGTTTATATCCAGTTGTGGGAACAACTCTGAACTCATTACATAAATTCAGAGTTCTGGTGTCAAAGTTAATTCCAGAAGTAAACAACAACAGAGCTCAGTAACATGCAATTCCTTATGTCTTCAATCAAGAGCACCTTAGTCATGACCAGTACTTATTTGGTCTTTGATGTTTTAACTTTCTCCTACTTTCTATGCAATTTCTGTATACTTTTGACTACTAGTCTGATCCCTTTATGTATAAATAGGAAATAATACATGTTCAAAGATGTGAGTTCAGATGAAGTTACTAAGAGTTCAGAAGGTAAAGACTGGTGGTCCCCTCCTAAACAAAAAGATACTGTGAGTTAGTATCTTCCCAGTGGCAGGTTTCTTCTGTTTACAAATAATATCCTTTCTCACCTCTGTGATGCTATGTCAGCTTTTACTGAACTGGAAAGGGCTAAAATTGTGAGAAATCATGACTTGCACCTCTGCATGAAAGCAGCATTTTGTGTTCCTTTATATTAATAACCCTTCTTCAGAAAATAAAATTGGGAGCAAAATGGAAACATATTTACCCAGTTTCCCAAAGGGGAAACATCAAGAGTAAATAGTATAATTCTTCAAGCCAAATTGACCTTAGTTATCTAAAAATATTTTATCCCAACCACATAAGGGCTATGTCAAATAAAGAGAGGCAATGGCACTACTGATAATCTGTATAATAAATTGGAATAAAAACACTGGAGACAAGGCAACGTGCTTGGTTGGGAAAGAGTTAACGCAGATCAGCACTAGAATGATAGAATTGGAAATCAAAGAGAAAGAACAGATGGGAAAGAGTTTACAGAATGAAAATCTGTGGGATTTAGGAATTAATTGGTTGTGGAGAAGAGGGAGTGGTAAACAATTACTCTGAGGTTTCAAATCTAGTTGACTTAGCAAATTGTGGTGTTATCTCTCTATATAAAGTGCTTAGCCATGTTTCTCTGAGATTCAGTTGATCACGGTTTTTATTATGTTTCCCCAGATTCAGCTGAGTTGGGTTTTCACTCAATCAATCCAATCAATACACATATAGCAAACAGTGATGACATGGAAACAATATAAATCTGAACCTTGGAAAGATATACACCTGAATATTCTACACATGAGCAACCTGTGTGTGTGAAAGAGAGAGAGAGGGAGGCAGAGAGTACAAAAGCGTGCAGGAGTGCAATAATAATTAACATGTGTCCAGTCATTAATTTGTGCTAAGCATTGTTCTTAATGTGGCTTTTTATGCATGAACTCATTCAAACCTCAAACAAAAGTCATGATTAGGTACTATTATTATCTTGATTTTTACAAATGAGGAAACTGAGGCTTAGAGAGATCATTTTCCCTAGGGCCAGAGAGCTAGTATGTGGAGACACAAAGATTAATTTCAAGTCATTTTGATTCCAAGGCCTACAATTAATCCTTATAATATCCTTCACTATCACAACCCAGTATGGTTGGGGAGAATGGCTATGTAGACCATCACATCTGGGGTCCTTTGGCAACATGGACGTCGTAGAGGTTAGAAGCAAGGAGGTTACTTGTGGGAGAAGTCCTGCCACCCAGATTGCCTGAAGCGTAGGATGAAAATTGCTAGTGTCCGGGGAGAGGCAAAGTGGGTTTAATCCATGATCCAATGGCTGGAACAATTCACTCCATGAAAGTCTGGATACAGAACTGGATTGGGTGGGGTTAGGAAATTTAACCACTAAAAAGATTGAGTTCCCTAAACAGAAGAACAATGGTAGGTTATGGAGCCTGTGTTCTAAAATGATTCTAAGACATTCCTCTCGTCTTTAAATCCCCCTCAGGATCAACTCATAAGACTTCATCTGTGTTCAAGAATATATCAGAGAAGTATATAATAAATTATAGGAGTGTAATACACAGCATGGTGACTATAGCTAATAATACTTTATTGCATACTTGCAAGTTGCTTAGAGGGTCGATCTTAAGAGTTTTCATCACAAGAAAAAAATTTGTAACTATGTATGGTGACAGATGCTAACTAGACTTACTGTGATTACTGTCATTACTGTGGTAATCATTTTGCAATATATATAAATACTAAACCATTACGTTGTACATCTGAAACTAATACAATGTTACATATCAATCATACCTCAGTAAATAAATATATAACGGGAAAAATTAAGGCCCAGACAGACTAAGCGATCTAGACATAATAACAAACTTTGTAGACTGGTCATTCTGCACAGACTGACAGGCTTCAAATACAGATCACTGCAGACCTTTTGAGAACCATAACAAATAGACTAACATGAATTATTATTTTACTACCTAATATTCTTTATCCTCTTCTTCCTCAGAAATCTGTCTCCACATTCTCTTTATTTATTTTATTTTATTTTATTTTTATTTTTATTTTTTTAAAAGATTTTTATTTATTATTTGACAGAGAGAGAGAGAGAGAGAGCACAAGTAGGCTGAAAGGCAGGCAGAGAGAGAGAGGAGGAAGCAGGCTCCCCGCCGAGCAGGGAGCCCAATGCAGGCTTCCATCCCAGGACCCTGAGATCATGACCTGAGCTGAAGGCAGAGGCCTTAACCCACTGAGCCACCCAGGCACCCTCGACATTCTCTTTAGATAACTCATGTAATTCAAGGGAAAATGACTTCATCCCAAATCCAGAGATCAACTCTGATCAAGAACAATAATCAGAATAATTCCACCCATTTTGTTGGTGACAAATTAGGAATGGACTCATATCTTAACAGGCTGAATAAGACAAAAGGTTTTCTGGACTTTTTTGGGAAGGTTCATAATAGTTTGTCGTGTCTTTTTTTTCCCCATAAGTAGTTCATTCCACTTTCTGTGAGGTCTTAGTCCAGTTGTTTCTGGCATTCATTTTATGATCAGAAGTCAATCAGCCATAGAGAGAAGGTAGTATTCAAGATGGTAGTTTGGAGACACAAAGAGCAAAGATTTCTAGAATATTTTTCAATGGCTAGATCCATTGATCCTGATATTTGTCCTAACTTTGAGTATACGTTTATATGAAATAATTATTCGTATTATTTAAGCCAGTTCTTATTTAAGCAAACTATCTGTTTCTTACAGAGAAATGCATTCTGTTGATATGCTGACAGTCTGGTTAAACTGAGCAGTTCAGATATATGCCTGTTTTTATAGGTCATTTGAGACCTTGATCCCTTTAGAAAGAATAATACTCGGGATATACTGACTGCTGTGTCTGGACCCACAAACACAGATACACTGATTATTTTAGTTACACAAATCATGATAGGCACACAGGTCCAGTATCTAAAAGTCCCTGTGCATCTCTCCAGCTCATGTCTCAGGAAATCTGTCAGTCATGAGCAAACAGGAAAGCATCTACCCTCCTTAGGCTCTCTTATGTTACTGCATTTAGCTGCAGGATGGGCTGGAGATCTGGCTCAGCTAGGACAGCTGGACCCTCCCTCTCCAAGTGGTCCCTTCATTTCAAACATTTTCATGGTACTGTGGCCACCAACAGTGTGTTAACATAGCAGCTGCAAGATTGCTTAAGGCCTACTGTTCCTAAGCTCATGATATCACTTCTCCTACATTCTACTGGTCAAGCAAATCACATGCCAGTCCAAATTCAAGGAGAGTAGAAATAAACCTACATCTATTTTTTCCCCCTGAAAATTAAACTTTACATTACCTAACCAAGGCTCTGAGAATAGATACTTGAGGAAAAGGAAACCTTCACCTGAGTTAACACATGATTATCACATACCTGATAGACAGGTTTAGAGATGCTATTTAAGAGCAACAATTTATGTATAGTACTTTAAATAGGTTTTTCTAATGACCTTTAAATTGTTTTCTACTAGTCTCTTCATTTAAAGATGGGAGAGGGTGGTTGGGGACAAGCAGATGAAGGAAGCTAACCCTTAGTTCCGCTCAATTCTCTCACTTTTTAATTTTTTTTTTAAAGATTTATTTATTTATTTGAGAGAGAGAGAAAGAGAGAGCAGGAGAAGAAGCAGGCTTTCTGCTCAGCAGGGAGCAGGATCAGGGCTTAACCCTGAGATTCCAGGATCATGACCTCAGCTGAAGTCAGATACCTAACTGACTAAGCCACCCAGGTGCCCCAACCTTCTCACTTCCTACTTCAATCATAGTAGCCCAACTTTAGTTGCCCAACTTTATCTGTCTTACACATCCAGTTTCTGGACAATATTTTATTAGGAAAGTAACTGTATTGTTAAAATATATTTTAATGAACTTTATACTTTTTTTATATTATTTATCACATTTTAGCAATTTGGGACTCATAGTCTTACATTAAAAAAAAAAAAAGAAAACCTGCTCTTCAAATTTCTCATATTGAAGTTTAGCTCATTTTCAGGATGGTATTTGGTACAAAGGTATGAGTCTGCCTAACTATACGCAGAAAAATGTGGGATTATTAAGTTATCTACTATAACAAAATCAGATTATATGATGATTGCACATCTAATATGAGCATACAATTTGACATTGTTCTTGAGTTTCAGTAAAAGTAATATTTTCAGTACAGTAAGGAAATTTTATTTTATTTATTTATTGTTAAAGATTTTATTTATTTATTTGACAGAAAGCAAGAGAAAGCACAAGCAGGAGGAGTAGCAGAGGGAGAGGGAGAAGCAGGCTCCTTAATGAGCAGGGAGCCTGACAACTTGGGCCTTGATCCCAGCACCCTCGGATCACGGATCATGACCTCCGCCAAAGGTAGATGCTTAACCAACTGAGCCACCCAGGTGCCCCAGTCAGGAAATTTTAAATTTGCTGTTTTAAAATACAGAGCTTCCCCATTGATAAGTTAAACCTAAAATTGTTTTGTTCACGACATTATGTGATAAGATGCTGTTCTTTTTTTGGATTATTTAGTACATATCTTAGGGAATTCTATGGCCTCTAAATGATCCCCCAAGATGGTCAAAACAAAGCACAATTTGGTTTATTAAGAACAGAATTAATGTATTAGTAAGACAGTGATTTTTTGTTTTGCTTTGTTTTAACCTCAGCTGTGAAACATAAAGCAAAAGAAAAACAGATGTATTTGGAAATTTCATATATGACAAGACTGAAGGAATTATACTCCTTCACTAGATTCTTCCTCTTCTCTCTTAAGAGTTAGACTTTGGATAATGCACTTCTCTGTTCCATAAAAGAAATTTCCACTGAAAGTAGAAAAAGAATAACCCCTGCCTTTCATTATGACCCATCATATCATACCCTCTACATTTTGAGTACAGATGAGGGGAAATCCTACTTTTATTTCTTATCATAATAAGTCAACTTTAAGATCACCTATATTCTTAGACAAAGGTTTAGTAATTTCCAGTGCTGAAACCTTTAATCATTCACGGTGCCTGTAACAAAAAGATAGAACTTATTTCAAAAATAGCAATCTTGTCACTTAGACTGAAGAAAGAAATCCACAATGTTAATAGATCACAGTGACAGTTTTTGTGGTCAGAAATAGGACAGAGGCAAAAAGATAAAGTACTCTTTCCATTTATCTTTCTTAGTTGCATGGACAGGTATAGGGAGAGAGAATCTGAACATGCAGATATTTCACTCTGGTTAAGAACAAAACAAAACAAAAAGAGTGTTCGATTTTATCCAGTAGTTTAAACTTTATGTTGACAGATAATGGAACTATTTTTTTTTGTTGTTGTTGTTGGGCCTAAAGAAGATTTATTCACTCATCTAATCGTTTTATCATTTGCTTATTTATTCTTCAGTAAGTTTTTATTGAACACTTGTATTATTTCAAATACTGTGCTAGTCAATGTTGTTCTAAGAATGAAAAAGATGATACTAGCTATCAAAATAAAGTACCCAAGCTACATCAAGAAAGAAAACATTAAAGATAAAATTCAAGAATGAATTTTAGCCAAGCTAAATTGATCTAAATATGTGGTGATCATTGTTGACAAAGTCCATACATATATTCTCCAAAGCTAATAGAGATTTTTACATATTCGACTGAATTGAACATTATAGTATTGAAATCTTCTGAAGGGAAAACTATATAAAATCAAATTCATTAAGAAATAAAAAAGGAGGGCACCTGGGTGGCTCAGTGGGTTAAAGCCTCGGCTTTCGGCTCAGGTCATGATCTCAGCGTCCTGGGATTGAGGCCCGCATCGGGCTCTCTGCTCAGCAGGGAGCCTGCTTCCTCCTCTCCCTGTCTCTCTGCCTGCCTCTCTGCCTACTTGTAATCTCTCTCTCTGTGTCAAATAAAATAAATAAAATCTTAAAAAAAAAGAAATAAAAAAGGAAAATACTCAAACTAGTGTTTTATTAAAGACTATTAAATAAAATGAAATATTTATAACTAGTTGTTACTGCCATAATGTCTTATAAGGGATAAAATATATCGTATGATATTTTAAGAATCTTTAGTCTCTAGTGAATTTCCTTAATGCCATTAAATGTTGAAGACATTTTAAATTATAAAAATTTTATGCAATCACAATTTATAAGACTGTCTATCTTTAAGTGAGCCTGTTAAACCAACAATTATTGTGAATTTTACATAAAAATATACCAGATCTTATTCAAATATACACTAACCTTTCATACTATAATCAGTTTGTGTGAATGGTTTGGGGTTATCTCAAATCTCATTTTAAAATAAAGAAAAAATTAGAACTTTTACCCTTGAGATGTAAAGATATGCTTTTTTAGGAATGGTGTTTCCCCAAGGCAGCAATAATAAAGGTTATATAAGTTCCTCAAATTTCTTTCTTTTTTTTTAATTTTCTTTTTTAAGACTTTATTTATTTATTTGACACAGAGAGAGAGAGGTTACAAGCAGGCAGAGAGGCAGGCAGAGAGAGAGGAGGAAGCAGTCTCCCCACTGAGCAGAAAGCCTGATGCAGGGCTCAATCCCAGGACCCTGAGATCATGACCTGAGCCGAAGGCAGAAGCTTTAACCCACTGAGCCACCCAGGCGTTCCAGTTCCTCAAATTTCTTGAAGGATGAAAATAGAAGGAAAAAAATCCAGCTTGAGAGTTGTTACGTATCACTGTATGACATGCACCAAGCTAATAAGGTAAGTGAGTTTTGTTGTTTTCACTTTTATAGATGAAAAGTCGAATTTTTGAGGATTAGATTTCAATCTGATGCTGTATCCTGACTCCAAAGACATGCTTTTTGACCTTAAAACGTGTAGTTTTCAATGGCCTACTGCAAGGCAATTGCCACTGCACTGATGTTAATGTGGAGCCCTCAACACAGATTTCCACAAAGCACGCTGACAGAAATCGCAGAATTAAAGCCCAGGTCCTCCGCCTTCAAGCCCAATGCACTTTCACTATAAGTTAAAGCTTTTCTTTCAAAAAAATTTTTTTTTCAGATTTAATTATTTATTTTAGAGAGAGAAGGGTGTGAGGAGCAGAGAGAAAGAGAGAAACTTAAGCAGAATCTGCTCTGAGTACAGAGCCTGATGCAGAGCTCAATCTCAGACCCTGAGGTCAACTACCTGAGCTGAAACTAGGAGTTGGTTGCTTAACTCACTGCACCACCCAGGCACTCCTTAAAGCTTTTCTTAATAGGACAAATATTAAAACATTATACCAAATGATCATAAGATATGTTGTTAATATTCTTAAAAGTACTATCTTGAAGAAAAACACATATTTCCATATATTGTGATCAGCCTCAGAATCTATAAATATTATATTATTAGTTTGGCAAATTTAGGACATTTACATAAGAAACTTAAGAAGAACTTAATTCTGTTTTAATGAGTTAGTTTCTAAATACCTTTCTAGTCATTAAGAGAAGAGTTGCATGTAGCTCAGGACAGTAAAACTATTAAGCAGAGTCTTGCAGAATCTATTTCAGGATGAGTGGTTCAAGTAGCATCTAGTCTTCATTATATCTGTAGATAATTAAACTAGTGGATGGAAAGAGAAGAGGGGAAAATGAAGGAAAATGGCCCCCTAGTATAAAATATTACAAAGATTAAACTACCAAGCTTTTCTCTCTGGCACCTTAAGATGTATGAATTCCATTTTATTTTTCACCAAAAAGATGCACACAACACTCTCAAAGATTTATAGAGCATTTTTATAGGTATATTTCATGTCCTACATGTGGGAATAACATATGATAAATTTGAAGTAAAAATAATCAGTTGTATAAAACAACTTCTGCAAAAAACAAAAATATATGTTCACATGCATTTATTAAAAATAATTTAGAAATAATTAATGGAAGGCTTAATGTATTTATCTTCCTAAAACTGATTCTCATTTATTAAGGAACATAATTTTCTTCTAACATGATGATCATTACTGAAAGGTTTCTAAAACAGTAAGGTTCTGTTATAAAAAGATATTCCCTTATGGTAGAGTGACTTATATAAGGAAATCACTATGAAATCAACCTTACCATTGTGGTACTTTCAAAGAGAGCCTTTCGTTGATTAATCTGCAGAATGAAAATAAGCTGTTAATTTTAATGTCCACATGGATTCAGAATTCTCTCTTATAGAAAATATATTTTCATTAAACTAGGTTCTGTTTAATTTTTATTCTTATCCTATATTTTGTTGAAAGATATATTTCCAAATAATATGTGGATTTTCATTAATGTCTGTATGAACTATATGTAGAGATACAGTGGTTATCATGGCACAAATTCCACAGGTAAGCAATGTCAAAGTATCATATGCTATTGAAAAAAACCAAGCACCTATCAATTATCATACCACCTATAGAGAGTAGTTATTAATCTTTTTCATATCTTGAAGTTGCTTAAGAATCTGAAGAAAGACATAACCACAACCACCCACGTCCAAATTTTGTATGCTAAATCGTTTTTTCAATGTCAAGGAAACCATAAACATTTGAGTCCACTTTGGCATAGATCAATATAATTTACAGTTTATATAGTAAAAACTAATATCCACAATAAATTATTATTCAATAAGCTTTGATCAGATATTGACCTATATGGAAAAAAATAGAAATGGTATATTAATCCCAAACGTTAAATTAAATAAAATTCCATGGATTGAGGAGTAAAATAGCATTTTATAAATAGAATGCATGCTATATTTATAGGACTTCTACTTGTTGGAGTATTATTTTTATTCTTTTAAGAATTAACTTTATTGCAGTACAACTGACATGCAAAAAAACACTTGCAAATGGATCAGTTTTGACAAATCTATAGATTTGTGTAAGCGGCACTATAACCAATATACAGAACATTTCTATCACCCCACAAACATTCCTCATGACATTTATAGTCAATCTCGCCTGGTCTTATTTCCAGATTCAGTAGCCACTAATCTGCTTTCAGTCACTATAGATTAGTTTTGCCTTTTCTAGAATTTCACATAAATGGAAGTTTTGTACTCTTTTGTGCCTGGCTTCCTTCAGTCAGCATGTTTATGAGGTATGTTCATATTATTTTAGATATTAGTAATTTATACTCTTTCTAAATGTTGGTTTTTAAGTAGCATAAAACCAATAGATTTAACTATATATATATAGTTAAATCTATTTTTATGTCGTAAAGAGTTAATATAGGGGTGCCTGGGTGGCTCACATGGTTAAGCATCTTCCTTCAGCTCAGGTCATGATCTCCACGTCCTGGGATCAAGCCCAGTGTCAAGCCAGGTGTCCAGCTCCCAGCTCAGTGGGGAGTCTGCTTCTCCCTCTCCCTTTGCCTCTCTCCCTGCTTGTGCTTTCTCTGTCTCTCTCTGTCTCAAATGAGTAAATAAAGTCTTAAAAAAAAAGAAAGTTAACATAAATTAAAAGACACAGGGAAAGGTGGATAAATATATCCTATAAGTGAAACAATATATTGTATCTTGGGTATATATAAATTAATTCAGCAATATTTACCATTACATTAATAAAATATAAAGGAAAGTAACTGAAAACCAGCAGAGACTAAAAATAAACTGACATAAAGTATCTAATATCATTAATAATCAAAGGTGTATTAACAAAATAAGAAGATACTTATTTTTCTCACTGTAAAATCATTATAAAAAAACAATAAAATATGCTCACAATAAATATCCGCAGAATGCAGTGACAGAGATATCTTCATATTCTGTGTGTAGCAATTTCTACAAATTTGTAATTGAAAGATTCCTAAAAAAGAAATTTCTAAGCCCAGTTTTCTTAGAGAATCCTACCAATTATTTAATGAAGAGTTCTACACAATCTTTTCTCGAATATAGAAAAGGAGGTAACACTCCTAATTCATTTTATGAAGATAGTATTATCTAATACTCAAACCAAAGAAAGTATAAACAAAGAACAAAACAGACCAGTATTTCTCATTAAAATAAATGAAAAATTATTTCACAAAATATTACCAAATGAAACTTAGCAAGACATAAAATAATTATGTACCATGACTGAGTTTCCTTCCAGGGAAGCAAGTATAGTTCATTATTTACAAGTCTATAAGTGCAGTGCACACTATTAACACACTGAAGAAGAGAAGCCACATAATTATGTCAACTAATTTATGAAAAACATTTGACAAAATTCAACACCCATATAAAAATTAACACAAAATGGATCATGACTTAAATGCTAAATGTAAAATTATAAAGTTATAAAACTTTTGGCAAAAACAACGGAGTGAATGTTTGGTATCTAAATCTAGGCAAATGGTACCCAGCATTGCTACCAAAAGCAGGATCCATGAAAGGGAAAACTGATAAATTAGACTTCNAAAAAGAACCCTTTTTTTTTTTTTTTTTTTTTTGGTCTGTGAAGGTAACTAGCTAACAGGATAAAAAGACAAGCTACAGGGGCATCTGACTGGCTCAGTCAGTAGAGTATGCGATTCCTGATCTCAGAGTGATGAGTTTGAGCCCCATGTAGGGGGTAGAGTTTATGTAATAAAAATAAATAAATAAAATTAAAAAAAATAAAGACAAGCTACAGGCTGGGAGAACGTATTTGCAAATCACACATTAGGCAAAAGAACTATAAAAAGAACAGCAAATAATGAAAGAATGCAATTAGAAAATGACATCAACAGACATTCCACCTTAAAGGGTGGACGGGTGGCAAATTGCACACAAAAGATGCTCAATATCATCAGTCAGTGGGAAAATATAAAATAAAATCATGTGATATTACTATATATTACTACGTATCTATTAAAATGAAATAAAGTGCAGTAGAACACACCAGATACTGGAGAGAATGCAAAGTAATTGGATCAGTCAAATATTGTTGTGTACATCTACTGTCACTATGAAAAATAGTTCTCAATTTCTTAAAATATTAATGATGCAACCAAGCAATTGTACTCCTGAGATTTTATCTCAGAGAGATGAAACACACACACACACACACACACACACACACACACACACACACAATTGTAACACAAACGTTTACAGCAGCTTTATTTGTGAGAGCCAAAATTGGCAAAAAACCTAAATGTCCTTCAGTAGGTAAACTGTCAGTGGATGAATGATTTAATAAACTGTCGCATATCTATGTTACTCGCAGTAAAAATGAATGCACTATCGATAGAGGCAACAACATGGATTAATCTCCATACATTTTGGTTGGTTGAAAAAACATAATCACAAAAGGTTACATATCCTATGATTGTATTTATACACTCTTCTTGAAATGACACAATTACAGAAATGGAGAATGGATTAGTATCGGCTAGGGGGAAAAGAGGAGGTAGGGTGGAAAGAAGGTGATTGTGACTATTAAAGTGCAACATGAAGAATTCTTGTAGTGATGGGAATTTTCTGTTCTTGACTATACCAAAACCAGTATTCAGGGTGTGACATTGTACTACGCAGCAGCAAGGCATTATCATTGGTGGAAAGTGCTTAAAATGCACTTGGGATCTCTCTGAATTATTTCTTGTAACTGCATGTGAATCTATAATTATATCAAAACAGTAAGTTTAATTAAAAAGTAAAAAGCATTGTGAAAGTTAAAAAAGAAAAGAAGCCAGAAACAATCTAGAGAATATGTATGTTTTGAATTTAAAGCACATGAGGCATTTTATAAAAATTTAATGTAAATAAAAAGTTTACACTGTTCTTCCACATCTGAAGTAAGTGAGTAAAATTTCCTTAAAGAATTTTCTATATAAAATCATACATAAAGATAGCCCATTAAAGTCAATGGACAAAATATTTTCCAGAAAATTAATGACAAAGATCTGCTTATATTATACCCTGTTTGCATAAATAGCTTATATTTATAAATTTCAAAATGTAGACTCATCCACTTATTCATTTGTGTTACAATTAAATTTATTGTATGCCTTCTTTCAAAGAGGTCTTTCGATTGAGGTAAAATTACTTTCAATTATTCATTTAATGAATATTTCCTTTGCATTTTTAGGATACTATATTTAAAACAAACAATATAAGTTCACAGTATATTTTATTACTTATCAAATTAGAAAATTAAGCAAAGCCTCATTTTTCAGAGGTGGTGCTTGGACCCGTTGTGTTATGATCGAACATACTAAGTTATGTTTAAGCCTCTAAAAAGATACCAAAATCTTAACTTCTATATTCTAATGCTTCTAACCTGAACTGTTCAAGAAAAATAACTTTGGTAAAGAAACTGCATGATTACTGCTATCAGTGAACTGCCTATTATTTGCCAACCTGTACGACAGATGACGAAAGCAAAACAATGAGACGATGTGGCCTTATTGCATTAAGTTGCTTATAATAATTTTTCAGTTTGGGTTGCATTTTGTTATTCTGAGTCAGAGATTTTAAAATATCACTGCACATAAAAAATCCTCTAGGAATCTTGTTAAAAAGACAGGTGGTTAAAATGAGAAGCAGTTTATAGAAATGTAATTTATTGTGATTCTTCATTCTAAACAGATACTCCTTTAATACATAATTTTATGTAAAGATTCTGTAGTCTTTTCTGTTAAGAGGGTTACCAAAATTATGTAAGCCTCAAGTCCCCAAAAGAAGTCCACACCTGCCTGCATGCAGTCATTGTTACATGGTATGGGGTCTTCTCCACTGTCCGTGCATAACTCAGGCTGTTTCATGGTTTCTTTTGCAGGGTATTCAGGTCCTCCCGTGGCATCTCTGATGGGATTTCCTTCATGGGAACAACGTGTTTCTACATCGAGCTAATTGAGGTGTTACCCTGAGCCTCTGTGTTTCCAGCCCCGCCCCCTTCATCTGGGATTTTATTCCTTTTGAGGAATAAAATTCTTTCCTTGGAATTCTTATTTAATACTCAGGATTACATGTCTCTGCCCCACTGTCAGTGGAAGTGCAGTTTGTTCCAGATGCAGTCGCTTCTATCTCTGTTCTTCCATGTCAACCTATACCTAGCCACACAGTTAGACAGCTCAGATGGGTACAATTCAGGTATCTACATTTGAGGGGACAAAATTGTGAGTAGTCCCACAACACCCTCACTTAATCGAAGGATTGGAAAAGATGGTTTGCCCTTCTCTGTGTGGAGACTGCACTTTCTGAGGGAGTCATCTCCATAGTTTTTGGATCTCTTACAGAGCCTAGGTATATAGAATGAGATGCTCCCTGCTAACACACCTTCTCATCTCACTGTGTCTGTGTGCTATACGGTGCACTCCAGTAGCTTGAGTATTTACAAAGTACTAAGTCAGCATTTGGAGGCTCAGACAAAAGCCACACAAAAGACTCCTGTCTTAATCACCTATGATATGCTTTTAAGAGATATTTCCAGGGTTTTTTTTTAATATACATTGCAATTTTAAAATTACTCAAAATTGCAAAAATATAACATAAACCAAAAATTACTCCTCTTTAAACTAAGACTAAAGATCAAATCCTTTTAGATTTTTGCTTTCCTCATAAGTCACAGGGCCTAGCAAACACTATAGATGTAATAAATACTATTTTTTATTATTAAGTCTTTCATAATCAGTTCTTGTTTTTACATGATTGTTCAAGTTGCAAGTATTTGAGAGTACAAGTTAGAGTTCAGAGATAATGGGGTAAAAGAATAATCTTATTTTCAGCTGACTACTAAATTCCCCAGCTCTGTCCCACAGAAATGATTACATTAGTAATTCTGTCAGGAGGTTTGGTGTGCAAGAACATTGCTAGATCACCTTTGAAATCTTGTCCTAGATCTAAGAATACCTTAAGATTCAAAATAAAATATACATGGATCCCAGCTTTTGTAAAGTGCTATTGATTTGTCTGAAAGTAACATTTATGACTCATATCCTTCATATTTTGCAAGAAAACACAAATCCTCTATAAATGCCCTTAGTATAAAAACAGTTCAATAAGAGAAAAAAACAAGAAAATTTTTCAGAAACCCAAGATAAATCCATGATATTTTTGTTACCAAACCACGTATTACATATTAGTAACAACAATTAGTTTAATATAGCAAGTTAGGTAAATTCAATAAAAGAAAATGACTCATTTCTAAATATGACAATTAATGAAGAAGTTGGACAGCAAGACTACATATCACTTAAGCAGATTTCTCCAAGATCATGTAATCCAACTTCTTCTACTAATTATTTTATTTTCTCTGAGACCTCATTAACTTAAAGCTTCAAAATCCTCCTCTGCAAAATAGAACGACAGGACCTCTTCCTTTTGTTTATTCTTTAGATAAGACAGTGCATGTCACGACTCAAGAAAGTTACCATTAAAAGTGTCCAACAAAATAGGGATGGTAATAATAATGATGATGATTATTGATGAAGATAATTGTTTCAGGGTTTTAAGGTCAATCTTGAATTTATACTAAAAATGAAATGATGAGTTAACCATTGATAAGCAGAAATATGATTCCTTTGCCTGAAAGAAAGGCGATATGGAGCAAACAACTTCATGCCACACAATGACACAGTAGTTTTGTATGTTCCATTTCAATGTAAGTGTTGTAAAGTAAAATGGGATTATTGCTACTCAATAATAAAACTATTATTGCCGACTCAACATATTTTGAGCTTTTAAGGTGGTTAAGTGGACCAGTGGATTGAATATAGACAATAACATAAAGGAGTAATTCCTCACTAAAGGCCATATTCTACACTCTATACAACAACAACAACAACAAATTAAAAAAGAATATTATAGGGGTGCCTGGGTGGCTCAGTGGGTTAAGGCCTCTGCCTTTGGCTCAGGTCATGATCTCAGGGTCCTGGGATCGAGCCCCATATCAGGCTCCCTGATGAGTGGGGAGCCTGCTTCCTCCTCTCTCTCTGCCTGCCTCTCTGCCTACTTGTAATCTCTGTGTGTCAAATAAATAAATAAAATCTTTAAAAAAAATAAAAAAATAAAAAAGAATATTATATCCAGAAACTGGAAGGCTGAATATTTCAACTTGAAGAAAATACTGAATGAATTCTGAATCTACTCTTTCGTTGTTTGAGTCAAGAAAGTATTCCTTCATGTTCTGTTAAATTATTAGAATATGTTTTAAAATATGCATGATAATGTTGCTTTACTTATTTTTGGAAATTAAAGAAAATGATCGAAGGTTAGAAAACAATATCTTGTCTATCAGACCATTTTAAGGAATCTTAATATGTTACACTAAATATTAGAAGTCAGCAATTTAATGTTCTAGAACAGTGTTTTTGACAATTCAAGAAATAAGATGCATTGACAAGATTACCCAGAAAGCTTATCTGAAATCACAAAATTATGATTTTTGGCTTTGTGACATCATAAAAACATATATTTTGCAATTTAAAATCTCAACTCAGAAATTCACAAGACCGCTTTTATTCTATCTTTAAAGCATTCAGCAATGAGAGAAGGCATATTTTTATTCACTGCCGCATTTTCCTTAGAGTCTGCAGGAAAGATAAACTGAATAACAATGAATGGATAATAGGTAGTATTCCATATCACTGAATTGAGAGTCAGAATTGTGACTCAGTTCTTTTCTGCAAAATAATACTATGTGGTTTTGCATGGGAAATAATTTATTTCATTCACATAGCAATACCATTTCTTTCATATATGTAAGTGGTGCTTCCTTAATACTTCTCAATGTACCTTTTTAATCTATATTCCAAGACTCAAATGTAATGATAGCCTAAAGTAAATTTAGTGTGCATTTTCTGTGCAAAAGAGAACAAAAAAATATGAAGTTAGCCTTCACATATTCGACACATATTCTGTGATGTCATTCATCTACTTTATAGATTAATGGTTCCACTGATGTAATTAGCACTGACAATAATACTACTGGATTAAGTAATTTCCTGCTGCATATGTCTCATCTGATTTTTCTAAGCACAATAACTCTCCTGGATACTTCTAGTGGTTTTATAAATTCTTTGTAATAGAGTCACATACTTGACTATATTTGCTAATAGAGTGCTAGTAGTAGAGGTATACAACTTGCCATTTCAAATAAGATCTAGTTTTTAGATATACATAATTTTATACAGATTTTTCTTTTTTATCTACCTCTGCAAAATCATCATGCTTATAAATGTATTTTTTAGGTAGATACAAGTTCCAATTCTTTACTCGAACATAATTATTTTATTGCTTGTTGATATTTTATATGGAATTGAAATATTATTTGTATTAATTTTTAATTTTATGTACAACTGTGAAACATCATTCTAATTTTTTAAGATATTTATTTATTTGAGAGAGAGAGAGATTACAAGTAGGCAGAGAGGGGCGCCTGGGTGGCTCAGTGGGTTAAAGCCTCTGCCTTCGGCTCAGGTCATGATCTCAGTGTCCTGGGATCGAGGCCTACATCGGGCTCTCTGCTCTGCAGGGAGCCTGCTTCCTCCTCTCTCTCTGCCTGCTTCTCTGCCTACTTGTGATCTCTCGCTCTCTCTGTATCAAATAAATAAATAAATAAATAATCTAAAAAAAAAAAGGAAATTAAAAAAAAAAAAAGTAGGCAGAGAGGCAGGCAGAGAGAGAGGAGGGAGAAGGCTCCCTGCCAAGCAGGGACTCCGATGTGGGGCTTGATCCCCGGACCCTGAGATCATGACCTGAGTCGAAGTCAGAGGCTTTAACCCACTGAGCCACCCAGGTGCCCCATTCTGATTTTTTAAGTGAAAATGTAAGCATGAGCCAAAACCCACAAAAACCCCACTAAAACCAAAAATCGCATGATCTAGAAATATGATAATTAGAGTTACATAATGTTAAGATTAGTTTATAAATGTACTATTTTAATAGATAGCTACTATATTCAAGAAATCACAAATATTCCTGACAGAAATTTCACAAAAATAAAAATACAATAGAAAAACAAATATGCAAAGATGTGTAGCATCACTAATAAAAATTAACTGCAAGTTAAAATAGAAAACCATATATTTGGGGCGCCTGGGTGGCTCAGTGGGTTAAGCCTCTGCCTTCGGCTCAGGTCATGATCTCAGGGCACTAGGATCCAGCCCCGCATGGGGCTCTCTGCTCGGCGGGGAGCCTGCTTCCTCCTCTCTCTCTGCCTGCCTCTCTGCCTACTTGTAATCTGATCTCTCTCTCTCTCTGACTTGTAATCTGATCTCTCTCTCTCTCTGTCAAATAAATAAATAAAAATCTTAAAAAAAGAAAGAAAGAAAAAAAGAAAGAAAACCAAATATTTATCTGTGTACCACACTGGAATATATACATATATACATATATGTATATATGTATATCCTAATTATCACAAATTGTCACTATAGCATTATTGTGGAAAGTGTGAAATAGTACAATCATTTTGAAGGACTATTTGGTTGTATTTCAAAAGCCATATATCTGTGCTTGCCCTTTCACTGAGAAATACCCTTCTAGGAATTTAATCTAAAAAATTACAAATCAGAGATAGGGACAAAGATTGAGATAAAATAATCAAAAATAAAATAATAAAATAATCTGGTAACATATGTTATGGAACAAAGCAATGTTCAAATTAGAGTGCTTTAAAAATAGTGTATAACACAACCAATAGATAGTATCAGACAAAAAAATCATAAAAAAGAATCATCTTGAAATT
The DNA here is from genome assembly GCA_002007465.1 of Ailurus styani. Lineage (NCBI taxonomy): Eukaryota > Metazoa > Chordata > Mammalia > Carnivora > Ailuridae > Ailurus > Ailurus styani. The sequence goes on along the minus strand of LNAC01001503.1, from coordinate 95,409 downwards.
ATGTTAATAATACCAGATAAAGAATGGGCAAAAAATTTATTATACAAATAGAGGTATAGATGACCAGAATTTAGAGCTAGAGGAATATATTTCTGTATTTTTATCTTGCATCAACACTTTATTTAACATATTTATGCTAAATAAATATATGACAAATGTTTACGATAGTCACTTCTGGATGGAATATCATCAAGAGAGTATGTAGACATGTGTGGTGTTTTCTAATATGCCTTTACTTAACTGCTACATTTCCAAATAAAATAAATATTAAGAGACATATAGTTTTGTTGTTTTTGTTAAAATGTCTTTGTTAAAATTAAATTTTATATTAATATTGTCATATTATAGATAGAAGGAAAGTCACAAATTTTCATTCCAATTACCTTTAAAAGAGAAACATTTACCCAACCTTTACCTGGAGAAAAAGGAAAAAATATAAAAAATCAACCAAGGAAATTAGTAATTTCAGAAGCAGTGTGAAATTAAGAAACCAAGTACATTATCAACAAAGTTTGTACCATTTCTATTTTGCTTATAATTGATATTTATCTTTAGTGGCAAGTTGTTTAAACTTCTAAAACATATTTGGGGAGAAAAGTAATTTTATATATGTTATATTACATGAATATATTATACACATACACACACACCCCTATACTATACACAGTGTATTGTGATTATTACAATCCATTTTATTTTAATAAATAGCAAGGGAAATGTGTCAGAATGGTGTATGAAAGAAAAAAAAAAGCAAACATTGATTCAACTGATTTCAGAAACCACCACAGCAGCTGCCAGAAAAACTGTAGTATCCACTCTGGGTGGCTAAACATTTGACCATTTCTCCTATCAATTATCAACATACTTCACACTTAGAAGAGCAAATGAACTTGACTATTGCAAATAGCATCACATTAAAAACCTGTACTTTAATCTGTCATACTAAAATGAAATTAGCAATTACCTTAGTAATAGAAACTATATGCAATTTTTATTTTAGGTTAAATATTTGAGTGTAGACCTCTTTTAGATATTCATGATTATTCTGATTACTCTTAAAACATTTTTGATGATGAGCCTTTTGGTTAATCAGAACTTAACTAAGATGAAGATGAATAATTTGAGCTAGGCTAAGCGGGTAATATAAAGAGTTAGGCTAACGTATTAGGAAAAGGTGACTCTCTGGCATTATTTTGTGCAGCTTCTTCATCAATAGCAACCTCTTTACATAAAAGCTAATAAGATATATTAATTATCTCATTCTCTGTGTAACTGAAACCAATGGGAAAACTGATCAAAAGGAAGTAAGTGTATACTATATAAGGACACTTCTATCTAGGACACTTCTATCTGGAACTAAAAATGTTTATCTTAAAGCTGATTGAAGAACACTGTTTTAGAATGAGGAAACATTAATTTTTCTCAGCGACTCTGGTAAGCTAGTTAGTCTGCGATCTTCAATTTCCTTTATATATGAAAACATAAACTTTGACCAATGAACAGCAATAATTTTAACAATCTATTCTTTTCATGCCATCATCTGTAAAGGCCACAATCCTCCATAATAAATCTCATCTGGAAAGATGGCTTTTCAAGTAAAATACATAAACTTGACAGATTGCTTAGGTAAGCAAAATGAAGTTTCATTTTACTAACAGTACAGCCGATTTGTAAAAATGCAGTCAGGCAAGAGTGCTTATGATATAATGTTTTGGAAAGGAATTCATTGAAGGGAAAATGAATGACTTCTCTGGGAGGGGAAAAAAAACCTCTCAACTGTAGACTTGCTCACAAAAAGTACTAGAAAAACCTGTTGAATAGCTAAAGTAAGTTCATTAAACTGAACTGCAACAAGGGGGAAAAAAAACTTGTCAGTCTTATCAGCATCTGAAAGGCAGAAGTTAAGAGTAGGTATTTATAGAAAGTTTGATCTGGGTTCAGATAGTTTATGATGAGTCTTTGAGGGTGGAAAGTAGGTGAGATTGGGAAAAATCTCTGATGTACTAGTTGATGACTGGCCGTGAGGTGAGAAAACTGAGGGCCAGTGTGGATCACCCAGTCAAGAAAGCTGCTGCCCTAATAGGAGGACTGTTGGCCAAGGTAAGCAAGCTACTTGCCCAGTTTAATTGGTTTAACATATCTTTTGGAAACAAGTAGATGACACGCTATTTATTGGTTCACCTGCATAAGAATTTCATGGAACAGTTAAATCTTGTTGACAAGGGTGTTCATAGGTCTCAGTCTCAATAGTGAGTTATGTTGACATAGGCCATCTCAATTTTCAGGACATTAGTTTCCAGAATGGTTGTCACCCTCTCTTCCAAATGATGCCAACATTTATTATAGAACAGATTTTGAAATAGGATAGAAAAATTAGTCTTTGACATAGGATTCCAGGAGAGACCTAGAGGTTATATAGTATTTGTAAATTATTTTCTCCACGGGTCTTCCACTTCTAGGAAAGGGAGACACTACCCTTCTCATTGCTTTTTTGTTTCAATCTGGAAGATCCTAAATGGGGATAACACTCCTAATGCATCACTACTCCTTCATTTATTCCTCCATGTGGAAAAGGAGAAATAACTATGGTCAATTTTCTTTAAAAATATTTTTTTCTGAATTAAAAACTAAAGCTTTTTTTTTTGGAAAATACCTGGTAAATTTGTTTTAATTGAATGAAAGTTTGATGTGTAAAAATAGATAACAACATTGAAAATAAAATATTTTCCAAAACTTAATCCAACATTAGTGATGTTTCATTGATTCTAAGTTTGTAATCCTTCATTGGTGTCCATTCCCTTTTATTTTTCTCCTTTAAAATCTCGGTGTGAATTCTCCAATTGTCAAAAAAGTATTACTGATTCATATATTTTCAAATCTTCATGATTTAATTACTCAGTATTTTCAATTTCTCAAGATGAAACATTTTAGGCTGTTTTTTGCACATGCATGGCCAAAGATGATGTTGAGTCAAGCTGAATATCTCTCTATATACATATCTGCCATTAAAACACATAGACCAAAACAAGACAAAACAAAACAAACAAAAAACCCACATAGACAAAAACTGGTTTATGATATAGTTTGTCTTAAAACTTTGAATACAGTTATTAGAACTTTCTCATCAAGAATAGTTATAAAAATGTTCTGGGTATAACATAGAAAAGATATTAGGTACTATGCAACTCAAAATAGATATAGTGTGCCCCCTCCCGAAAAACATTTGAAGTTCCAAATTTTAAAGGATGGGTTGGGTGTAATTATAATGAAAATGTTGACCATTTGAGAAATTGTTCATTGGTTGTACACATGGATTCAAGTCTGGAAGACACATTTTTAGTATTAGTTATTTGGAATTTAAAATTAGCTGTATGTACATGTTAATATACTAATTATATTGTTAACATATTACTTTCTGACTCATTCAGAATAGTATTTTTTTTAAGATTTTATTTATTTATCTATTTGACAGAGAGAGATCACAAGTAGGCAGAGAGGCAGGCAGAGAGAGAGAGGAGGAAGCAGGCTCCCTGCTGAGCAGAGAGCCCAATGTGGGCCTCGATCCCAGGACCCTGAGATCATGACCTGAGCTGAAGGCAGAGGCTTAACCCACTGAGCCACCCAGGTGCCCCATTCAGAAGAGTATTTAGAATATATTTTAGTTCTCATCAGGATGCAATCTATATTTTAAAAGATTTTGCCACTTTCAAAAGATTTTTACTTTGCTCATGTCATATTTCTGGATACTGAAAGAGTCTGGGTGGATACCATGGTTCTTCTTTTACGCCTCCCTGCCTCTTACATATAAAATTTATCTAATAAATGTCTTTTTTCATTTGCCTTAATTTATTAAGCACCCACAGAAACACTTTTCCTTGGTATTTAGAAGCCCATATGAAAGCAATAGAAGTGATCTGCTGACATAAACTGGAAATAGGATCTATTTATTTATTTTATTCTTGTTTCATTCACTTAACCCTCTCTACTAAAAGGTTTTTTTTTTAAAGAAGTTGTTCACTGCTGCCCTTATTTCTCTCAAATACATAATTTACTTCTACAGTAAAGCTATCACATATCAATGGGTGTTCATTAGAGTTTATGAAGTTTTCAAAGTAAATGTTTAAATTGTTAGCTACAGTATATGATTGACTGTCTTGCAGTGCTTTCTATTCTTTTCTATACAAAGGAAGAATTATTCTAATAGCTGCAGGATAGTACGTCTTTAATTTCAGTTGTTAAAATATACTTTACATTATTGTCTAAGAAGGTCTGACTGTGAAAACAACAGTGAATATTTTAATTTTATCAACATTAAGGCACTGAGATCATTCTTTTCAAGAAGAACAATACCTTTACATTGAAAACCTTTTCCTTTTAAGACTTTCAAGATCCCATATTCCCCCAAAATGTCCAAAATATGAAAATAGATGTAAGATTTTCAAGTCACAATTTCCTAAAAAGTTGTGTGATTATTGTACATAGTTTCACGGTATAAATTAATATCCATTATCTTTTAGTTGGTGAGTACATTTGTGGAGGCTTGGAGCACTTGTTGAAAATGATTCATGGATTTTTTATTTTTGTTTCCAGATGGGTTGTATGGTGCTATTTTCATACCGTAAGTCAGATCCCCCATATTTGCTAACATATTTAAGACTTCTTTTTAGAGTTTAAACAACACTGTTCTTACAACTAATTGTTGGTTTACATTACAGAGTAATTTTTAATAAAATAAGAAAGACAAAAAAGGTCTATCTAAATGGTATGTCAACTAGATTTAAAAATACCTATTAAGAGTCCAAACTTGTACTCAGTTTATTCTCCCCCGATAATTGCAAAGCTCAGTTCAACTGTCTTGATGTTTATTACAAACCCCTCTTTTAAAATAGCCAACATTATCTACTTTAGAATTCCCCCATTTGCTTGTAAACAGTAGAAATTGCAGAATCTGAAACTGCAAATGTCAGGGCCTACTATTCAGTAGCTATACCAGGTGGGCTAAGAGTCTAAAGAATCAAGGATATAAATCCTGAGTTAACCATTTAGTAGCTGTGTGAATTTTGAACAAAATATTTAGTGTGTGTGTTTCCCCATCTGAAAGAATTCATAACTTTTAGAATAATTATGAAAAATAGAAATTATATTTGTAATATTTAATATAATTTATATAGAATGCTGCTAAACCATATAATAGCTCAATAAACATTAGCTATAATGAATGATGTCTCTTCAAGTCCATTTTCTAAATGGCAGCGGTTTCATTTATTTTGGAACCTAGGAGTTATAGCTGTTGTTTTTTCTAAATATCATCTCAAGAATCCTATCAACTATCCTACATTGTTTTACAAACTATGATGTCATTTGACTGATTTTCTCCAAAGGTCACGTTAATGGTGAAACAAAAGCTTATTATCATTGTGATGAATAGGGGTTAGGCATTTTGTCTTACAGATCTTTCCAAATCCAAATAAAAATCTCAAAATGCAGCCTTTATATAGCAACATTGTTCCTGCTTTAATTTTCTTAGTCTTTAAAGCATATCTCCTATTTCTGTAGCTTATGCATATTTTTAAGACAATTTAAATCTTTGCAGAAATGTCATCAATGTCACATTTCTAGACTAAAACCAAACTGTTAACATGTTCATCAGCAATAATTTAAATCAGGAATAGATATCTTAGTTAGTATTAGCTGGGTTCTGTGGGGGTTTTTTGTTTTGTTTTTTTGGTTTTTTTTTTGTTTGTTTTGTTTTTTTTTTTTTTTGAAAGAGAGAGAGTGCTGGGGCAGGGAGATAAAGCAGGAGAGGGAGAGAGAGAATCTCAAGCAAACTCCCCACTGAGTTCAGAACCTGCTCCAGGGCTCAATCTCAGGACTCTGAGATCATGACTGACCCAAAATCAAAAGAATGTTCGACTGAGCCACCCAGGCACCCCCTTGTTAGTGTTTTAAAATCCATCTAATAAATTTTCTCTAATATAAAGGAATTATGTGGCAGGCAGAATTCTAAATAAAATTATATAAAGACCCTCAAAATTCCTGCTCCTGGTATACACACCTTGTAAAATGCCCTTATTTAAGTGTGAGTCAAATCTGTGAATGAGACAGACATTTATAGGATTAATTCATATTATTTGACAGAAGTGTTGGGTTAACTTCCATAATTACGTTACAGTAGACTAGCAGAATAGAGAGTGTTTCTCCTCTGGCCCTGAAAAAGTAAGCTGCAATGCTGAGAGGGGGCGTTAAAGTGGTCACATGGCAAGAGCCAAAGGGCAAGCTGAGAGTGGTCTTTGACCAACGCCTAGCAAGAAAATGGAGACATCAATCATACCACTGTGAGGAAGTGAATGCCGCCATTGTGAAAGTAGAAGAGGACCTGAGCCTTATGTGGAATTAGAGCTTCAAACATTGCTTGATTTCAGCCTAGTGAGACTCTGAGAGAGGACTCAGGACCCAGCTAACTCAGACCTGGCCCCTGATCCATGGAAATTATGAGATAATAAAATTTTATTGTTTTAGGCAACAAAATATACGTGGTACTTTACCGCAAATGATACACTAATACACATTATGTAAATCATAGTGTTGAATGGGCTGCCACCTATATACAAATATCACTCAGATTGACATGAAAGGGTTTCAGGGGGACATGAAACCCTTGAGATTTACTTCGGAAAACTTTTCCATGGGTTGCAAAAACAAACTGAGACCTTGACCTGACAAAAAAGCATTAAAATTAAGAGGGAAGGGAAAATTCTGAGTATAATATGGTATCTATCGGTTGAATTTTTCTTTTCAATTATTTGTCTTTATACTTAGAGTTGAGTCTTATACAGAAAACATGGATCATTATAATAGGTCCATAGTTGCAAACAATTTTTTTATAAATACATGCATTCCTCCAAAATCATATGGCTTATCCAAATTCTGACACTCTGAGAATAAGCCATGATGAATTGAAATTTTTCTATATTTAATAAAAAGAGGGAGTGTGAAGTAGAGTTTTTCCCCATCCACTTCCCTTCCAGTGGCCAATTTATTACTACAGACTTTAGGACATAAATTATAGGTACTTTAGAATTTTATATGATGAGACCAAAGCCAGGGTAGTCCTCCACAGTTTTATTATTATCACGATCATCATTATTATTATGCCATTTAAGCAAATGGAGAAAATAATTTAGAATAGCTAAAATTGGCACTCTGTAGGAAATTTTCAGGGATGATAGGAAAGGTTCTGGACATTTGTCATATACACTATTTTTTTTTTTAGATTTTATTTATTTATTTGACACAGAGAGAGAGATTACAAGTAGGCAGAGAGACAGGGAGAGGAGGAAGCAGGCTCCCTGCTGAGCAGAGAGCCCGATGTGGGCCTCGATCCCAGGACGCTGAGATCATGACCTGAGCCGAAAGCAGAGGCTTTAACCCACTGAGCCACCCAGGCGCCCTACACTATTTTTTATATATATTATATATATATAATATATATATATAATATATATACGTTATATATATATGTAAAATCACCCTAATAGGATATAATTTAAAGAGCTAACAGAAATGTCACAGACTTATATACTTATATGACTGATGGAGATTACTAAATGTCATCTGGCTCATATTCTCCTTTCTTTAGGAAAACTTAACACCTAAATCTTCCCAGATGACTCTTATTTCTGAAAACACCCTGAGGTTCAGTGGTCTTACTGTAAATATATATGCAGTTTCCCCTTCTGTGAGAAATGTCTCCTTCATATTTACTGTAAATCACCACACACCTATTTAAACTTATTAAGACCTTGACATGAACCAGAAATAAATTAATCCCATGTTTATGTTGAAGAATAATGCTGTGTTCTGACTCATATTCAAATCACATATAGATAAAATTCTATCTGCAGTTAATCACTTCATATTTTTGGTGTCAGTATAGTGGCAGGGGAACAGCTGTAGTCATGATAAAGGTTAGCTGCATGTTCACCAATCTTTGTTCTTCCTGCTTTTGTTAGAATTCTCAGTCTCGGGCGCCTGGGTGGCTCAGTGGGTTAAAGCCGCTGCCTTTGGCTCAGGTCATGATCCCAGGGTCCTGGGATCGAGGCCCGCATCGGGCTCTCTGCTCCGCAGGGAGCCTGCTTCCTCCTCTCTCCTCTCTCTCTGCCTGCCTCTCTGCCTACTTGTAATCTCTCTCTCTGTGTCAAATGAATAAATAAAATCTTTAAAAAAAAAAAAAAAGAATTCTCAGTCTCTTTTGCACTTAGATTGGGACTATAAAACCAGATCTTAGCTAATGAATGGGTGCAAAGTGATAAAAGTAACTTCACAGTCTAACACCCTCTCCCCACAAAAAATAACCTGGGATATCTTCCATGTTCTCTTCCTCCCTTTTCATTTGGCTGAAAACAAAAGATTTTGAAATGGTGAAGCAACACCATGGAAAGACTCCAAATCTCTAAGTCACTAACTGGGGGAATGTGCCAGGGAAGAATGCCTGATCTTTATTGATATGTGATGTGAACAAGGAAAAAACCCTGTGGTAGGCCATTGAGATTTGGGGTTTAAAACAGATTTACCCTATCCTAATACTGTAGATTTTCATTATGTTAAAAAAATGAATGATTTATGCATTTGAAAGTTCATCATGAAATACAGTTATTTCCAGATGTTCGCATCTGTAAAATTGACTGAATCATTCCTTCCTTCATTCAGTAAACCAAATATTATTAATGCAGGCATCATTTATCAAAGATATTTTTGTTGATTTTCTCTCATATACAAGTTCTTGTGCTTGGCAAAGCTCAACTTCTGGTTTTGATAGAGAAAAACTATGTAATCATATCCTCTGGATTGCTTCTTTTCCTCCATTTGTCCTTGGTTACAAATATTTTAAGCAATATTACTTGAAAACTGAAAAAGTGAGCAGGGATTAAATTACCAGAAAGTCTTCCAAATAATGGAAATAAGATTTTGGTTACTCATCCTCAATATAGTTCTGTAATAGAATCATCTGCCAAGGAATGCATAATTGAATTTCTTTATTAAAGCTTTTCTGATCCTTATGGAATAATATTGCCGAATTAACTCTGTGAATTCCCAACATTAATACATATCTATTAAATGTGTTATTTGTGGACTACCACCTGGACTACCAAAGTAGTAAATATATTTTCCTAAAATGGATGGCTATTATATATATTTAATATAAAAAATAATATATGCTTATAGCATCAAGTCAAACAATGCAAATTTATATAAAGGAAACTTATCAAATATCTAAACTCTTCTCCAACTGATAGGATAAAAAATTTAAGGTATCCTTTCATATCATTCCCCATGCTCATGGGTGGGTGTTTTTATCTTCCCACTCCTCACCACAACAGATTCACCTGATGGCCCATGGCCTGCAGAGTTCATAGTAACCTGCATTCAAGAGAAGCTGTTGCAGTAATTAGTCCATCACATTGACAACTGCTGACTTTAACTTCCTGGGTGTCTCTTCTTTGGGGCCTGTGATTTTGTGTTGGTACTACTGATGTTTGTGTAATCAAGACATGCTGGAAATCACTAGGTGGGTGTGGGTGTGAGGATTCACACACAATGGGGAAAGAAGAATCCATGAAAAAATACCTCTCCCTCCTTGTGTTCTAGTGGGACCTTATGAGGCATACTTCAGACAATTTCAGATGGTCTCCAACAAGATTGAGGCCAAGTTGTCCCTATCTGTGACAGAATCATTAACACACCACACCATTTACTGATTTCTCTTCCTTCACTGTCTCACGTTCCCTATATCTTCATTTGTGTTTCCAAGAATCACCTCCAAAATAAACTAGCTGTGTTCCATTCTTTGTCTTTGAGTTAGGTTTGAAGGAAATCCAAACTAAAACACCTATGTAATGTAATCATACTGCACACATTATTCTGAAACTAGCTTTTCCTTATCCTAACAAAATATTATAGATATATATGTTCAGTTTCAATTTTTTAAGTATTTATTTTGCTGCAATAAACATTTTGTACATACATCAATATTAATTGACACTTCCAATGCTCTTAGATACGTTAGTAGTTTCTCATAAATTAAATATGCATGAAATATATTGAAATTTGTTACTTTCAATTTGAAAGTCTGATATATATCTGTAGGGTAGATTATATTATAAATATCCAGACTTTTTTTTCTCTCCATCATCCTTTGTGGTATAGATTGTTATTTCATCCATTAGCTAAGAGGTATAGAATTTGGGGTTCCACTTTTCCACAAGGTTTGCTAAACTTCCTTCCTTCTTATCCTAGCCTTCAAGGGTCCTAGCACTGTTTTTTTTTTTAAGATTTTATTCATTTATTTGACAGAGAGAGATTATAAGTAGGCAGAGAGGCAGGCAGAGGGAGAGGAGGAAGCAGGCTCCCTGCTGAGCAGAGAGCCCAATGCGGGCCTCGATCCCAGGACACTGAGATCATGACCTGAGCCGAAGGCAGAGGCTTTAACCCGCTGAGCCAGGTCCTAGCCTTCTTATATTTTCTTCAGTAATTAAAACTAAAACTTCTGCTTTATGTAGTATCAACACGAACTGAGGGCATGCCCCAGTTTCAGAGTCTACTCACTTGTTAGTATTTATTATTCAATTTTGTTTTTGTCCTTTGAGTATTTTCTTTTCTCATACTAAGTAAGACTTAAGTTTAAAAAAAATCACCTAACACTTTTTTTAAAATTTTATTTATTTTTCAGGGAGAGAGAGAGAGAGAGAGAGAGAGAGAGAGAGAGAACAAGCAGGGGGAGTGGCAGGCAGAGGGAGAAGCAAGCTCCCCACTGAGCAGAGAGCCCAATGCAGGACCCCATCGTGGGACCCTGAGCTCAATCCCAGGACCCTGGGATCATGACCTCAGCCAAAGGCAGATGCTTAACCAACTGAGTCACCCAGTGTCCCCATCTAACACTTCATAGAAAGACCTTTGAGCTGAAGGATTTTTTAAAAGTATCAGAACTACATTGTTACAAAGTGGAAAGAGCCGAGATGCCCTTCAACAGACGAATGAATAAAGATGTGATCCATATATACAATGGAATATTACTCAGCCATCAGAAAGGATGAGTACCCAACTTTTGTATCAACATGGACGGGTCTGGAGGAGATTATGCTGAATGAAATAAGGCAAGCAGAGAAAGTCAATTATCATATGGTTTCACTTACTTGTGGAATATAAGGAATAAAATGGAGGCTTCTAGGGGAAGGGAAGGAAAAGTGAATTGGGGTAAATCAGAAGGAGAGATGAATCATAAGACACTGTGGACTCTGAGAAACAAAGTGAGGGTTATGGAAGGGAGTGGGGAGGGGGATGGGTGAGCCTGGTGGTGGGTATTAAGGAGGGCACGTATTGTATGGAGCACTGGGTGTGGTGTATAAACAATGAATCTTGGATCACTGGAAAAAAAAGTGGGAGGGGGAAATATGAGTTGAATACAACCCATCTTTGACTTATGATGGGATTATGTCCTGATAAAACCATCATAAGTTGAAAATATCCTAAGGNCTTTTGTATCAACATGGACGGGTCTGGAGGAGATTATGCTGAATGAAATAAGGCAAGCAGAGAAAGTCAATTATCATATGGTTTCACTTACTTGTGGAATATAAGGAATAAAATGGAGGCTTCTAGGGGAAGGGAAGGAAAAGTGAATTGGGGTAAATCAGGAGAGATGAACCATAAGACACTGTGGACTCTGAGAAACAAAGTGAGGTTTATGGAGGGGAGTGGGGAGGGGGATGGGTGAGCCTGGTGGTGGGTATTAAGGAGGGCACGTATTGCATGGAGCACTGGGTGTGGTGCATAAACAATGAATCTTGGATCACTGGAAAAAAAAAGTGGAAGGGGGAAATATGAGTTGAATACAACCCATCTTTGACTTATGATGGGATTATGTCCTGAAAATGCATTTAATACACCTAACCTGCCAAACATGATAGCTTAGCCTAACCTACCTTAAATGTGCTCAGAATACTTACATTAGCCTAAGTTAGGGGAAGTTAACTAACACAATACCTATTTTATAATAGAGTATCTTCATGTAATTTATTGAATTCTGTACTGAAATTTAAAAGCAAAATAGTTGCACGCATATAGAATGGTTGTAAGCGTATTGGTTATTTATTCTTCTGATTGGTGGGTGACTGGGAGCTGCAGCTAGCAGCCACTGCCCAACACCATGAGAAAGTATCATACCAAATATTGCCAGCCCAGGAAAAAATAAAGAACCAAAATGCAAAGTGTGGTTTCTACTGAATATGTATTGCTTTCTTAACATTGCAAAGTCAAAAAATCGTAAAGTGAATCAACATAAGTCAGGAACTGCTTGTATTATTTAATATGGATTCTTACTCAGGACGTTAGCAGGGTGCTTTACTTCTTAGAAGTGTCAATTAGTCTTAATCCAGAGTCAATAGAAGGGAACATCCCTAATATGGGTGGTAAAAGATAGCATGGGAATTTAAGTGATAGTGTAATAATTCAGAGCTGATGAGCTTTTGATTGTCTTCTCAAGGAATTCAAGCCTTCCTGACAGGTAAGTAGACTTAAAAGGGTTAAAAGATCCATCTCAGTCCCTAGAAAGAAGGGTTTACTGGGTTGAACAATATTTCCCCAAAATTCATGTCCATGTAGCACCTCAGAATGTGACCTTATTATGAAATAGGGTTTTGCAATGCAATTAAGGTAAGGATCAAGATGAGATCACACTGTATTAGAGTGGACCCTAAATCCACTGAGGGTACCCTTATAAGGGAAAAGAAAAGGACACTCAGAGGTGCAAGGAAAAGGTTTATCTGAAGATAAAGGCCAAGATTTCTATTATTCTGCCACAAGCCAAGAAAAGCTGGAGCCACCAGAAGCTGGAAGAAACAAGGTAGGATCCTCCATAAACCTTTGAGAGAGCATGGCCCTGTTCACACCTTGATTTTGGCCTTCTGTCATCTAAAACTGTACTGTGAGAGAATATATTTCTATTGTCTTGATCTACCACGTTTTTGGCAATTTATTATGGCAGCCCTGGGAAACTAATACGGAGGGCTGACAGGAACCTGGAATATTAGCAAGATCACTGCCTACCACTGTATATATGAACGATCCCTTTTACACTGCTGGGGCAGAGAAAAGTTAATGTCATCTAAGAAGCGGTCAGGTGCATGAAGATAAGTACAGACTTGGCAGTAGCCAGGTTTTTTTTATTGTCACATTGTACTAATCCCAGGAGTAGAAAAGTAGACAAAGAAATCAGTTACTGTTTTCTCTGATTTGATTAGATTTTTTTTCCCTAGGAGACTGATGTAATAGATATTAAGTAAAATAATTGAATCTATTAGTGGAGAAAGAAAATATGAAGTATTTTTTCCTTCTGCTGAAGTGTTTCCCTGTACCTTGCCCAAACCTTAGCAATTAGTCCCATTTTAAAGAAACTTTCCTCACTTTATCTTCATTTGAGTGTGCCTTCAGTTTTCTTTTGAGCCCCAACTTACATATGTATATATCTAACAAAGAGTGTTCTAAAGAGAAAGAATAGCAAGAACAATGGCTGAAAGGCTACAGTGTATCTTCTATGGTCAACCAATAGCATAAATGTCCATGTGGCCAAAGCGGATGGAATGACGAGAGGAACGGAAAGAATTAAATTTATTTATTTATTTTTATTTTTTTTTTAAAGATTTTATTTATTTTATTTCACAGAGGGAGAGAGATCACAAGGAGGCAGAGAGGCAGGCAGAGAGAGAGAGGGGGAAGCAGGCTCCCCACCCAAGCAGGGAGCCCGATGTGGGCCTCGATCCCACGACCCTGAGATCATGACCTGAGCCGAAAGCAGAGGCTTTAACCCACTGAGCCACCCAGGCGCCCCGGAAAGAATTAAATTTAGAGAGGTAGGAGGGACCACATCATGCCAGGCTTTGTAGGGGAACAATGTAAATAAAAATTTTGACCTGAGTTCTGCATGAAAAAGGGAAGCCATGGAAAGATTTTGAGCATTATGAGCGGCAGGATATGAATTAACAACTGGATTACTGTAGCTTCCTCTTTGACAATAAATTAAATGAGGACAAGTATGGAAATAGTAAAACCAGTCTGGGAGGCTACTGAAACAATCCAGTAAAGAAATGATTGTGATTGAACCAGGATGCTAGCAGTAGAGCTGGTTAAGATGTATTAAATTTGAACACCATTTTGAAGGCAGAGGCAACAGGTATTTCTGACACACTGACTATGAGGTATGAGAGAGAAGTCAGGAATGACACAAGGCCATTTAATCTAAGGAAGTGAAAATGTTTTGTTTTGTTTTTCTGAGATGAAATTAAAGGTGAAGAGGAAAAACAAAGTTTATTTTTCATACAATGAGCTTGAGACGTCTATTAGACATCCAAATTGCTATGTTGAGAAAGTACTTGATTATTTGAGCTTGGAGATCTCTAGTTTTACACATGTTTGAAAATTTATTCCTAAACAGACAGCATGAAAATCCATGAGACTGATTAAAAATAACAAAGGAAAAAGTAAAGAAGGAAAAGAGAAGCTATTTAAAAGCTTAGTTTTGGAGCAAACCATAGTTTTAGAAAGTCAGAGTTCCCTAATTCAGAATATTTGTATGATCTTCTGGACATGCCTAGGCAGTCTATAGACATCAGTATCTTCCAGTATATCACATGCACTCAGATATTTAGGAAAATGCTTTTTTTTTTCCTTCATTTTTTGTAAACTCATTTTCAGATTATGTTTCTATATTGAGACTGCATTACCCTGATGTTTATTTCACACTCAGCATGTTAGACAATGGATAACTTCAATGGTACTTCATGCCAAAAGGAAACTGTATCTACTGTGCTTTCATTGATTTCCTATATAAACAGGTTTATATAAACAGGCTGATGATTTATTCAGCATATAAACAAGGTACTTTCAGAGATAATCCATAAATATTTCTTGTTTTGAGACTTCCTTTAGTTTTGAAGTCAGTGAAAAATCTCTGCTTATTCAAGTATTTAAAAATTAAGTCTCTTGTTCATTTTGAACAATTGTCAGGTTATGATGGACCCAATCTGTTTTGGTGTATAACCTCTTTTTGTAAAAAATTTATTTGTTACACAGTTTTTATTTTTCTCAAAAGATTCTATTCTTTCATACTTCTCCTTTATTGTTGTTCTCTTGTATTCTGGGTTGTTTTTGCAATACTGTTCTTGAAACTTGTTTTTAAGCTCAGTCTAAAAAAGTAACTGATAACACATACGAAAACACTGTGGACTGTTGGTAAAAATACAGGATTATTAGAAAACCTATGATCTAGTCCCAGCTACCTGTTTTGCAATTTATGAAATGCGTGGTTAAAGTTTTACACCTAAACTCTCTGATCCTCAGTTTCCTCATTTATAAAAAATTGAATTCAATGATACTGCTAAATTTGTTTTGTTGTTTTTCTGCTTTTTTTTTAACTTTTGGTAAAAGTAAAATGTTTAGTTACATAGTCCAAATCTGTGTGCAAAAGAGGCTGAGAATTATAAACAAAATGAGAGGAACTACAATTAGTGAATATGGAGTTAGTCCTCCTCATGGCTACCACAGTTCCCCCACCACTATACACCAAAATATGAAGTGATTCACTGCGGATAGAATTTTACCCATATGTGATTTAAATATGGGTCAGAACACAGCATTATTCTTCAACATAAACATGGGTTTAATTTATTTCTGGTTCATGTCAAGGTCTCAAGTTTAAACAGATATGTGGTGATTTAAAGTTAATATGAAGAAGACATTTCTCGGGCGCCTGGGTGGCTCAGTGGGTTAAAGCCTCTGCTTTCGGCTCAGGTCATGATCCCAGGGTCCTGGAATCGAGGCCCACATCGGGCTCTCTGCTCGGCGGAGAGCCTGCTTCCTCCTCTCTCCTCTCTCTCTGCCTGCCTGTCTGCCTACTTGTAATCTCTCTCTCTCTGTGTCAAATAAATAAATAAAATCTTAAAAAAAAAAAAAGACATTTCTCACAGAAGAGGAACCTGCATATGTATTTATAATGAGACCACTAAACTTTATGTATTTTCAGAAATGAGTCATCTGTGAAGATTTAGGTATAAGTTTTGTTAAAGGAAGGAGAATATGAGCCATATGAATTTAGTATCTCTACAAGCCACATAAGTCTGTGACATTTTTGCTAGCTCTCTGTTTTATCCTATTAAGATGATACCACAATCAAAGAGTACCAATTTTAGCTATTCTAAATTACTTTTTCCAATTGCTTAAATGATGTAACAACAACAACAACAACAACCATGGAATGTTACTCCTGCCTTGGCCTCCTTTTGTAAACTCTAAAGCACTGAAAATGAATGCCTTGAAGCGTGTGGTAAAAATCTGACATTGGATGGGGAGCGGGGAATAGTTAGGGAGAAACTAGTCTTCACACCCTCATATTCTCATTAAATTAAGAACAATTTCAATGTACTGTGACTTAGTTTTCAAATTTCAGAATTTAGATAAACCATAATAATTTGGGGGATGTGCATTTATTTTATTTTTATTTTTGCTTGCTTATGGACACTTTCTATAGTGATTCCTGTTTTTCTGTATAAAACTCAACTTTAGGGCGCCTGAGTGGCTCAGTGGGTTAAAGCCTCTGCCTTCAGCTCAGGTCATGATCTCAGGGTCCTGGGATCGAGGCCCGCATCGGGCTCCCTGCTCAGCAGGTAGCCTGCTTCCTCCTCTCTCTCTGCCTGCCTCTCTGCCTACTTGTGATCTGATCTCTCTCTCTGTGTGTCAAATAAATAAATAAAATCTTTAAAAAAAAAACCTCAACTTTAAGTGCAAAGACAGATAAGTCAAAATAAAGATCTACCAGATAGGCATCATTTTATACTCAGAATTACTGATTCCCTCTTACAATGATTTTTTTTATTACATCAAGATCTTAGAGTCTGTTTCTTCACCCCATGGAAAACTTAAACTCTTTCCAACAGCATATGAAAATACCAGTTGCTCTACATCCTTGAAATAATTTTGAATTTTCCATCTTTTCATTTTAGCCATTGTGTCGGATTTGTAGTAATTTATTAAACATGTTTTAAATTTGCATTTTCCTAGATGAATGAAAGTTGCACACCTTTTTTACATATTTTTTGGCCATTTGGATACCATTTTTATTATTTCATTTGTGTTCAAATATTATGTTCACTTCAAAAGTGTATGTTCTTTTTATTTAATGACTTTAAGGAAGGAGCTCATTTTTAAACAATTAGAAGTATTATGATCATCACTTGATAGATGTCAGGTCAAGATTAGTAAAAATATCTAAAGATAGAAGGTGTGTGTTCTAAGCACTCAAGTTATGGAAATAGATATGATATCATAAAGATAACACAGAGAGTAAGACCAAAAACCAGCCTTGAGGAACAACTGGGACCAGAGAAAAGGAAATAGGGAAAGAGTTCACTAAGTCAAATAAGAATTGCCAAGTAAGGGAGACAAAGAGAGTCTGAGCCAGCTGTTTCACTAGTCCTGACATTGCTAACAGAGTGACTGAGCTGAAGATCCACCAAAGCACTCTGATTCAAATAAAGCTAACCCACCACTGATCTCTACATAGGTTTTAACAAAGTCTCAGGGGAGTTCATCTAACTCTGTGGACTCCTGGCAAAACTCTTTCCTTTATCTCTGTTACCTTACTGCTACTCACAAGCTCAAAACCATAATTTCTATTAGGCACAAATGACACTTATCCCATCAACACTACCCTTTATTTACAAGGTGACTACAGAAACAACAATACCACAAGATTATTTTTCGTCATCTGAACTCTAACCCACCAAACGGTCCAATCTTTGGATTTCTCTTCATTCTCTTTGGAGATCTCAAGCCCTATGACATTAAATACCATATTTTGGATATAATTTTAACTCTATTCAGACATATCCCTAGCCATTCTCCTCTGAAAAACTTCACACATTAAAGAGTTAGTACGATGCCTCTTAGGACTTCACCATGTAAGCTTTTTTTTCCCACAGAAAATAATGTAGACTGAGAGAGAGAATCCAAAGATTTCTCATAATTGCCTCTTCCACATACATCCAGCTTCAATAAACATAACACCCATAGTGATATTATGTGATTTAGTTCATGTCATATAATGCTGAAATCCCTATTATGGCTTCCCAACTCACCCAAAGTAAAACAACAAACTCACTACCGCCTTCAATAATTTTTTTAAATTTTTTTATTTATTTTTATTTAATTTTTAAAAAAGATTTTATTTATTTATTTATTTATTTGACAGAGAGAGAGAGAGAGAGAGAGATCACAAGTAGACAGAGAGGCAGGCAGAGAGAGAGAAGGAAGCAGGCTCTCTGCCGAGTAGAGAGCCCGATGCGGGCCTCGATCCCAGGACCCTGAGATCATGACCTGAGCCAAAGGCAGAGGCTCCAACCCACTGAGCCACCCAGGCGCCCCCGCCTTCAATATTTTGATAAACCTCCATTGTCTGCACAAATACCTTCAATATTACTCCAAGTGATTAGAAAAAGAAATTTGTTCCTTCCCTGTCCTATCTTCTCTGACTCCATTTCTTACTACTCTTACCGTTCATCCTGTTTTAGCCACAGTGGCCTCCTTGATTTCCTTCTAAACATTTTATCCCATGCTGGCTTGTCATAACAGGGAAACTCACAAGCTGAAAGTATAAAAATAATTTAGCCATATAGAGTTCTTGAATTTCCAAACATCACTTGAGACTAGCTCCCACACATCAGGCAAGAAATTCCTGGACATGAATTGTAGCCTGAGACGCAAAATATTGTTACAAATCGTATTTTATTAGTTCCCCTCCCCATTTCAGGTAAATCTCACTGCTAGTACTAGAATAAGTGTGCATCCCTACATTTCTTTTTCTAATCACTTGGAGTAATATTGAAGGTATTTGTGCAGACAATGGAGGTTTAGCCTTTCCTTTTTCTAAAATACTTAAAAGGAAAAGCTAGCTCTCGTAATGAGCATATCTGACATCATACTGAGACTTGCTCACATAAATGCATTGAGAAATACTCAGCTAGAGTATGTCGTATTCCAAAGTTAGAACTCATGTGTTTTCCATTTTTTTTAAAGATTTTATTTATTTGACAGAGATTACAAGTAGGCAGAGAGGCAGGCAGAGAGAGGAGGAAGCAGGCTCCCCGCTGAGCAGGGAGCCAGATGCAGGCCCTGATCCCAGGACCCTGAGATCATGACCTGAGCTGAAGGCAGAGGCTTAACCCACTGAGCCACCCAGGCGCCCTGTGTTTTACATATTTGAATGAAAATAGTTAATCCCAGAAGACAGTATTTTGAGGTAACTTTGTGTAGTTAAATATTCTATTATTTCATAAGTTCTTTCAGAAATAAAACATAGAATAAGTGTTTATTTTGCTTTGAATGGCTTCTTTTATCAATTATGTAGCATTGACCTGGAAATCATTCCTTAAGGTTCATTAAAAAGACATCAGGTGGCCTCCTGAGTGACTCAGTCATTAAGCATCTGCCTTTAGCTCAGGTTACGATCCCAGGGTCCTAGGACCGAGCCCCACAATAAAATCTTTAATAAATAAATATATAAACAAACAAACAAACAAAACAAATAAATAAATAGACATCAGGAAAAATACTTCAACAATGGGGAGAAAAACCCCAACCAAAATGCACTCACATTTTTGGGTATGTGAGAAATAACCAACAAATCTCAACAAAAATGTACCTTTAAAAATGAAAGACTATCACTGGTCTAATCTCAAATTTTGAAAGAACATTTTTTTTATTTATTAAAATTTCTGTATTGATTTTATTAGGACCAGAGCCTTATGAAAATATTTCATAAGTCCTGATAATTATGCACTTGAGTACCAATGCAGACATCAACTTTACTTAACCTGAACGAGTTGCCATATTATGGTGTGTCCAGAGAGAACTGTTAAATTGAAGCCCAACTGGGGCACCTGGGTGACTCTGTGGGTTAAGCCTCTGCCTTGGGCTCAGGTCATGATCTCAGGGTCCTGGGATCCAGCCCCGCATTGGACTGCCTCCTCAGCAGGGAACCTGCTTCCTCCTCTCTCTCTGCCTGCCTCTCTGCCTCTTGTAATCTCTCTCTCTCTGTCAAAAAATAAATAAAATTTTTAAATAAATAAATTGAAGCCCAACTAAAAAGTTACATAATTTGATCATTTAAACCATAAATTAACAACAGAACAAACCAAAACTGTTATCTACATACCAAAGTAATTGAAATAGACATTGTTTTTCATGCATCTTATAAAAATCACAGAAATTCTCAGTTTATAATAAAGTTTCTTTATGTATAATAAAGAGTAATCAATCATAAAAGTTAGCAATAGAGCTAATAACTAATAGCAATTGGTTGGTAGCTAATTAGATAATAGCAAAAGAGCTAATAACTGTGGGTACACAGAGAGTAAATATAGCATAATGCTACTGATACCTGTATATATTTTGGCATTCTTTACACTTCTGTACAACTTTTTTACTCGTTGTCACTTTAGCCTTTTATAAACCCAGCTTTGCCTAGTAATCCTTTTAATCCTCTTATTCTCTGCTTTCATACTTGTCATATGTCTTCCTTCCTTCAGTGATAACCTTTTTAAAATCATTTTCTAACTCAGCCATGTTATTCTTATTTCTGTTCTTAAATTTATTTTAGAGTGGACTCTGCCTATGGAAGATTCTCCTTAGTACATAGTGGAATAAGATGTTCATAAAAAGGCCTGGGTCAACACCAAGGACAATGAAGTCTTTGGTTACAATGGCAGTGCTTTGACAGGAAGAACATGCTTTCTTTCAAAAATACCCTCCTTCTAATATATAACAAGCCTGTGCAAAAAAGAAATGAGGTAACCTTAGAGAGTAGCGTTTGTTGTTATTTAAGGTGTATTGTATTTACTACTTCTTGCTAGATGCATCTCTAGACACAAGGGAAATAAAAGCAAAAATGTATTGGGACTTCACCAGGACACAAAGTATATTTTACTTTATCATACAACATCTTTTTTATAAATTAAATATTTGGTCAAAACTGAAACTCTATAATTTCTATACATTAGATACATTTCTTAATCTTGTCAAAACTCACTCTAGCTTTAGAATGCATATTTAACATAACTGTTATTTGTATGAATTATATCAGAAACAATTCCATTCAAAGGTTTGTTGTTAGATGTGAAAATCACACTAATTAGCACAGCAAATCTAGAAGTTAATGACACTGATGATTAATCAATAAACTGTTAGAAATCATGCTCCTTAAGACGGAATGCAGGTTCTCTGCACCTCATCTTTCTCAACTAGAAAATGAAAAGTGCACCTATCTCATTTGTTGTAAGGGTTAAATAAATTATAGCAGGTAATATTTTAAACAATATATAACACATAATAAGTAAATTACTATTAGCTAATTTCAGCATGTTTTAAATTATACTCCATGAATGCCATTGAGAGTCACAATTTTTTTTCTTTAAATGACATGAGAGAGGGAGAAAAAATGTGAAAGGAAAGCTTCAAGTGGAATAACTTTTAAGGCTCTTGCAAAGTTTGCTAACTCTTGTCATTTCTTTTTCATTTCAACTCTATCGACACCCACAGTGTATTTATTTTAGAACTTAGACCAAAGCACTACATAGATATATCTAAACATTTTATATGGCACCATATCCTGCACAAAATTAAATTTTTTTTTGAATATTTGCATTAATAGATCACAGTCTGGATGACTGGAACATAATTTATCACACCATTATCACTTGTAACCAAATGGTTCTTTTTCCTTTTCTGCCTCAACAAGATTTGCACATGAAAAACAAATGCCTTAGTATTATCTTTTATAATAGAGAATCTAAATTAGAGTCATATTGTTAGAATATAAATTGCAGAGTAAGAGTGAAAAGCTTGTATAATTTTAATAAATTACCAGATTTTATTTACTTTTATAAGAAATAATATTTCCATTAAATTTGAAATAGCCACTACTATACTACTGAAAAATTTAGGCAAGCATATATAGTAAACTTTGATAGTTTTGCTTTTTATCTGGTTGATCTAGTAGTTGAACCACTGGTTAAGTGGTTTCCATTTTCCCTATTTAGTGGTCCCTGAACAAGAGCAAAAATCACCTTTGCCTTGAAAATCTGAAAATTCTGTAGAAATCACTTAAAAGACATTTTAGCTTGTTCCACTAGTAGCAGTTAGTTCATTCTACTTTACTTATTAGACTTACAATAATAATTTGTTTATATTTCTAGCTATCTAATAAAACATGAGGCCCTCAAAGTCAGGTTAATCTTTGTCTCTCAGGACACTGTCCAGTGCCTTATACATAGTAGACATTCAAATATAGAAGTAAAATTTTACAATCATTATTGCATTGGTTAAAATTCTAGTCTCCATTTCATAATTTAAGCCTCAGACATGCTTTTCCACAAGAGCAGCTAGAAAGTAGAATTTCTGTGTAGACAATTTTTTTTTTAAAGATTGATTGATTTTTTTGGAGAGAGAGAGAGAACGCACAAGTGGAGGGGCAGAGGGAAAAGGAGAGAATCCCCATCAGACTCTGTGCTGAGCACAAAGCCCCACACCCCGCTCAATTCCAGGACCCTGACTGAAATCATGACTTGAGTTGAAACCAAGACAGTCATCTGCTTACCCTACTGATCACCCAGATGCCCCAGGCCTTTAATAGTGCTTCTTCTGAAATGAAATTATGTATGAATAGGACAGAGGAAGAAATTATTCGTGTTAATGCAAAACAAAGTTAAATTCTAAATAGTCTTAAGAAAATGTAAGGTTATAAAAAAAATATTTATAAGAATTTCTTTCCTATATTCTTGTCCTATGTGGGGACTTAAGTGCACATTTATAACTTGCAGCCAGCTCTTTATATTCTCTGTTACCATTATATATGAACTTTAACAGTACACTTATCATAAAGAAATCTCTCAAGACTTCAAGAATGATGCTTATTGCCTGTATAATAAAGTCTTTAGCTTCTGAAGCCCTTATGTGCTAAATATTTAAATTGGTTGTCCTAAATTTCATGATAATGAAATTGTCATGTATTTACTTCAAAGATATACATTCTGTTTTTGCTTTTTTTTTCGTTTTATTGCTGTTGTTGTTGTTGTTGTTGTTATCCAGAATGTTTTGGAATTTATGTAAAATGAGCTGATAACGTCAATATAATTTTCTCTCTTAAAAATGTGTATGAGTGGGGCGCCTGGGTGGCTCAGTGGGTTAAGGCCTCTGCCTTCAGCTCAGGTCATGATCTCAGGGTCCTGGGATCGAGCCCTACATCAGGCTCTCTGTTCGGCGGGGAGCCTGCCTCCTCCTCTCTCTCTGCCTGCCTCTCTGCCTACTTGTGATCTGATCTGTCTCTCTCTCTCTCTCTCTCTGTCAAATAAATAAAATCTTAAAAAAAATGTGTATGAGTGATTATTAAAAAAAGTCAGAGTTGATATATTAATTAAGAAAATGTTTATATGCAGAATAAGTTTTATTTAAAACTCAAAACACTATAAGAATAAAATACATTGATCTATACAGTTTAGTATAAAGATTAAAAAGTGTAGTAATAGAATATTCTGGTTAGTTCCCTCTGTGACTATGTATCATTTTTTCCCTTGTAATTAATGCCCTTTTAATTTCCACCTCTTGAGCTACTCTCTATCCTCTACCTAACTAATCATCTATCCATCTATTGTTCTTTCCATATGCTCTACTTTTACCTGAAATCTGGAGAGTTTGAACTGTAAGTCATTTTCTTACTTAACTATCTATCTATTTTTAAACTTGCAGTATGGATTAAAGGCACTTTGCAGTTCAAAGATTACCCATCTCATGTTATGATAGTAATCATTAAATAAAAACATCTTTAAGTGTCCTTTTAAATTAGAATTGAGATAGCATGTTTAATATTTACATAAGAATATAGAGAAAACAATCTGATGATTATTTTTCATGAAAAGAAGTGAGCATTACATATATTTACACATAAGGGGCACCTGGGTGGCTCAGTTGGTTAGGCATCTGCCTTGGGTTCAGGTCATGATCTCAGGGTCCTGGGACCAAGCCCCACATCAAGC
Source organism: Ailurus styani (assembly GCA_002007465.1). NCBI lineage: Eukaryota > Metazoa > Chordata > Mammalia > Carnivora > Ailuridae > Ailurus > Ailurus styani. The sequence continues at coordinate 71,275 of LNAC01001503.1, read as the reverse complement.
TCCCTGCTCAGGGGGATATTCTGCTTCTCCCTCTCCTTCTGCTCTCCCCATGCCCCATCGCCCCGTCACTGGGCGGTCATAAAAAGATGAACAGGGTAAACAATTAACAACTGTTCTTGGATTCATAAAAGAGGGGTAGATATAAGGCAAACTACTTCTCCCAATACTGGAGAGATATATGGGCAAACACAGAGAATTTCTGCTTCAGGGAAGAAAGACGTCTGAACAGAAACCTCCTGGAAACCAGTACCAGGGTAGGAAAACCTGGAACTATAATTGATGAATTGTGGGATGTTCAGTGGGGACACACCTTAAAGTTAAAAACTCCAGGGGTCCCCAGCCATGGTTGATAGGGAGAAATACTGTAAAGATTTCCTACTAGGAACTTTACTAGGTTCTCTCTCTCTCTCTCTTTTTTTTAAAGATTTTATTTATTTATTTGACGGAGAGATTACAAGTAGGCAGAGAGGCAGGCAGAGAGAGAGAGGAGGAACGAGGCTCAACGCTGAGCAGAGAGCCCAATGTGGGGCTCAGTCCCAGGACCCTGAGATCATGACCTGAGCTGAAGGCAGAGGTTTTAACCCACTGAGCCACCCAGGTGCCCCTTTACTAGGTTCTCATAGTAAATATTAGATAAATATCCCCTGATACTTCTGGGGGGTGTGAAGGAGAGGAAGCATTTTGAAGTCCTTTAGAGCACTCTATTTTTCTTAAGATGGCCTGTTCTGAGGGGAAACTAGTTAATCAAAGCCTAAGTTGCAGGGGTACATTCAGAGCTAACCATGGGGAAATAAAAATACCCAACTCCAACATACTATAGCCAGTCTTTCTGACTTAAAGGGGAGAAAATAATTAAGAAACTCTGTGAAGTTCACAGTCCAAAGGCATAGGCTCACTGAAAACCTCCACATCTTACTACTGCATTACTAAATGCCTATTTATAGCAATTCCTTTTACCCACTATACCATGTTTGCTATCAAGAAAAAAAATTACAAGACATACCAAGTAGCAAAACACACACACGAACAAACAAAAACCCCACAATTTGAAGAGACAGAGCAAGCATCAGAGCTATACAACGCAGGAATGGAATTAGCAGACCAGGGAGATCTATATCTATATCTATATCTATATACCTACCTCTACATATGATATGCTAAGGGTTCTAATGGTTAAATTGATAGCATATAAAAACAGATGGATAATGTAAACAGAGATAGAAATCCTAAGAAAGGATCAAAATACTAAAGATCACAAATCTGTAACAGAAATAAAAAATGCCTCCGAGTTACAGGAGATATCCATTAGAATCCTCAAAAATCAGAAAAGCAAAGAGAACAAAAACTTCAACAGTAATAATGACAAAAAGATGAATATACAAAGACTATGAGACAATCACAAAAGGTGTAACATACACTTAATGGAGATAATGGAAGGATAAGAAACCAAAGAAATATTTGAAACAGTAATGACTGACAGTTTCCCAAAATTATATCAAATAGCACACCACAGATACAGCAAGCTCAGAGAACACTGTGCAGGGTAAAGGCCAAAACAACAACAAACAAACAAAGCAAAACAAACAAAAAATAACTATTCCTAGGTATGTAATTTCCAAACTATGGAATATAAATCCCTGAAAGAAGCCAGAAAAAAAAATAATAAAAGAACACCTTAGCTACAGGGACGCCTGGGTGGCTCAGTCCGTTAAGTGTCTGCCTTCGGCTGAGGTCATGATCTCAGGGTCCTGGGATAGAGTCCTGCATCAGATTCCCTGCTCAGCGGGAAGCCTGCTTCTCCCTCTCCTCCCCACGTGTGCTCTCTGTCACTCTCTCTGTCTCTCCCTCTCTCAAATAAATAATTAAATCTTTAAAAATAAAAGAACCTTAGCTACAGAGAAATGAAGAATTAATAACAACTGACTTTTCAGAAATCATGCAAGAAAGAATAGTGAAATATTTAAAGTGATGAGACACAAAACAAAACAAAACAAAAACACACCAACTTAAAATTATGTGTCCTATGAAATTATGCTTCAAAAATGAAAGAGAAATAGATTTTTGTAAGCAAACAAAATTTGAGAGAATTTGTTGCCAGTAAATGTGTTTTGAAGAAAATGATAATAGGAGTTCTTTAGAAAGAAGGAAAATAACTCAGTTCTCTGTAAATTAAGGAAGACCATCAAAGAACGAATAACAAAAGGTAAAATAAACACTTTTACTTTTTAATTGTTAATTGATCTAACAGGTAAGTTTTTACTAAAATATTAATATCAACAATGTGTTCAATTATGTATACTTATGCATGCATAAAATATACAAAAACATATATACGTATATATATGCATACATACATGCTTACATATAAGTAGAATAATGACAGTGATGATATAAACAACAGGAAAGATAAATTAGGATTATTTTGTTATTATAAGATACATTATCTGTGAAGTGGCATGCTATTTGAAAGTAGACTTGGATTAGCTGTAAATGTATATTGCAAACTCTAGAACAACCACTAAAATTTTTTAAAAATGTACAATATGTATGTTTTTTTAAAAAATACAGAGGAACAGAATCATATAAAATGCTCAATTAAAATCACATAGGGCAGAAAATTAGTGGAAAGCTAAAACAGGAACAAAGAACAAGAACTACAGAAAACAGTAACAAATATGGTGGATATTAATCCAACTATATCAATAATAACTCTCAACGTCAATGGTCTAAATGCACCCAATAAAAACAGATTTCTTAGTAGATGACAAAACAAGACCCGACCATCTGTTGTCTATAAGAAATCCGCTTTAAATGTAAAGACACACATAGAATAAAAGTAAGTGAGAGGAGGAAAATATACTATGCTAACAGTAGTCACAAGAAAGCAGGAGTAGTTATATTAATTTCAGACCATACAGACTTCAGATTAAGAAAGATTACAGAGGTACAAAGATGAGGATTATATAAGGATAATGGTGTCAGTTCTCCAAGTAGACCTAGTAATCCTCAATGTTTATACACCGAGCAAGAGAGAATCAAACTATGTGGGACAGAAACAAACAAAATTGTAAAGAGAAATAGATGAATCAACTACTGTAGTTGGAGACTTTTTAACACCTCCCTATCAGAAATAGACCCATTAAACAGCAAATCAGGAAAAAACAGAGTTAAAATCAACATTATCAATCAACTGGATATAAGAGACATATATAGACTATGTCATCCAACAATTGCAGAATATACATTTTTTTCAAGTTCACCAGAGCTTTACTCAAAATACACCAAATTGTGGGACATAAAACAAATCTTAACATATTTAAAAGAATGGAAATCACACAATGCCTGCTCTCAGACAATAATAGAATGACTGGAAATCAGTAATAGAGAGTTAACTGGAAAATCCCAAAGAACATAACAGTGTACATCTAAATAACGCATGGGTCAAATAAATCTTAGAAGAAATTTTTAAAAAGTATATTGAAATAAGTGAAAATGAAAACACAGCGTATCAAAATTTGTGAAAAAAATCAGGCTTAAAGAGAAAATTATAACATTGAAAGGTATATTAGAAAGAAAGATCTAAAATCAATCATCTCAGCTTCTATCATAAGAAGAAAGAAATAAAGCAAATTAAATCCAAAGTGGGAAGGAAAACATATATACTGAGAATTAGAACAGAAATCAATGAAAATGAAGACAGGAAATCAAAATAGAGTATTAATAAAACCAAACTAGTTTTTTTGAAAAAATCAGTAAAATTGATTGCCTTTGGTCAGGCTACCAAAGAAAACAACAGAAAGGACAGAAATTTTACTAAGGTCGGAAATGAAAGAGGGGAACATCACTACAGATCTGTGGAATTAACAAGATAATAAAGGAATAATATGAACAACTCTATGCTTACAATGCGATAATCTATATTAAATGGGTCAATTTTTTGAAAGACATAAGTTGTGAAAATCTACACAAGAAGAAACAATCTGAATAAGCATATATTAAAGAAATTAAATAAATAATTAACTTCCTCAACTTGATAAAGAATATCTATAAAAACCTATAGCTAATGTCATACTTAAAAGTGAGAAACTTGAAGCTTTCTTTTTAAGATCAGGAATAAGGCAAAGATGTGCCATCTCTAAACTCTGTTTGAACATCATACTTGGAACTTAATGGCTAATGCAAAAAAGCAAGAAAAAGAAATAAAAGATATACAGATTTGGAAGGAAGACATAAAAAATGTCTTTGGTCACAAATGACATGATTATATAGAAAATCGGAAATAATCAATAAAAATCTCCTGGAACTAATAAGCAATTATAGCAAGGTTCCATAACACAAGGCTAATAGACATAATTCAATTGCTTTCCTATATACCCAGCAATGAACAATGAACAATGAAGTGGAATTTGAAATTAAAAATAAACACAATATCATTTACATTACCATCCCTCAAAATAAAATGCTTCTGTATACATCTAACAAAACACGTACAAGAGTTATATGAAGAATACTACAAAAACTGATGAATTAAAAACACTACATAAATACAGAGATATTCCATATCCACAAATAAGAAACTCAATATTGTCAAGATATCAATTCTTCCCAACTTTATCTGTAGATTCAATGCAAACCCAATCAATATCCCAGCAAATTATATTGTGGATACAACGAACTGATTGTAAAGTTTATATGGAGAGGCAAAATATCCAGAATAGCCAACACAGTATTAAAGGAGAAGAACAATGGTGGAGGACTTACACTTACCATAAAATTACAATACTACACTCAAGAGAGTGTAGTATGGGCAAAATGATAGACAAATAAACCAATTAAATGCAACAGAGGTCCTAGAAATAGACTCAAGTAAATATAGTCAACTGATATTTGACAAAGGATCAAAGGCAATAAAATAGAGCAAAGACTGTTTTTTCAACAAATGATGCTGGAATAGTTGGACATCCACATGCAAAAAAATCAATCTAGACATAGACCTAATATCTTCCATAAAAACTAACTCAAAATGGATAATTTTATTTAGAACTAAATATGAAATGCAAACTTATAAAACTCCTTGAATATAACAGAGGGGAAAAAAGCCTAAATGAGTTTACATATGGTAATTATCCTTTTTAGATTCAACAGCAAAAACAAGATCCATAAATAAATAAATAAGAAAATAATGGATAAGCTGGACTTCATTAAAACGAAAAACATCTTCTCTGGGGAAGACAATATCAAGAGAATGAGAAGACAAGCCATAGATTGAGAAAATACTTGCAAAAGATACATTTGATAATGGGCTTTTTTCCAAAATGTGCAAAGAACTCTTAAAGCTCAGTAACAGGAAAACACCCAATTGAAAAATGGGTCAAAGACTTGAAGAGACCTTCGCAAAGGAAGACACTCAGAAGACAAAAAAGCATATAAAAACATGTTATGTATCCTATGTCAAAGAGAAATGCAAATTAAAGCAACAATAAGATATGAATACACACCTAGTAGAGTAGTCAAAACCTGGAAAAATAACAATACTGAACAGGGTGGGAATAGAATTCTCATCCTTTGCTGGTAGAGATGCAAAATGGTACAGATACTTTGTCCACACAAAAACTTAGATGCAAATGCACCTTTATACATAATAGCCAAAATTAGGAAGTTAACAAAATGTCTTTCAGAATGTTAATGGATAAAGTGTAGTATATCCAGAAAACAGGTTATTATTGGGTGCTGAAAGGAAATGAACTATCAATACATGAACAACAATAACAAAAACAAACAGGAAAAGAACTTTCAATGCCTATTGATAAATGAAATAATCCAATCCAAAATGGCTGCATATTGTATGATTCCAACTATATGATATTCCAGGAAAGGCAAAACTATGGAGATATTAAAAAATAAGTGGCTTCTAGGGCACCTGGGTGGCTCAGTGGGTTAAAGCCTCTGCCTTTGGCTCAGGTCATGATCTCAGGGTCCTGGGATCAAGGTCCGCATCGGGCTCTGCTCAGCAGGGAGCCTGCTTCCTCCTCTCTCTCTGCCTGCCTCTCTGCCTACTTGTGATCTCTCTCTCTCTGTCAAATAAATAAATAAAATCTTAAAAAAAAATAAGTGGTTTCTAGGGATTGCAGTGGTGTGGTGGTGGTGATGAATAAGCAAAGCACAGAAGATTTATAGGGCAGTGAAAATATTTTGTATGCTACCTTAAGATGGATATTTATCATTATATATTTATCCCAAATCACAGAACTCAACACACCAAGAATGAACCCCCGGGTAAACTATGGACTAAGGGTGATAATGATGTGTTAATGTAAGTTTGCCAACTGTAGTGAATACACCCTGTGGTGGAGAATGTTGATAGTGGGGGAGGCTATGCAAGTGTAGGATTAGGCAGGGGGTATGTGGGAACTCTACCCCACAATTTTGCTGTGAACCTTTAACTGTTCATATATATCCATCCATATATATATATATATATATATATATATATATATATATATGTATAAATAAAATATAATAAAGGCTTAATTTTAAAACACCTGATATTTCTGAAAGTAGAATCTCTCATGCTTTATTTACAGAAGAAACACCTCTAATCATGAAACTGCCAAATGGATAATGTATGAAATATTGGAAAGGAATGTCTGTCTGAATCCCCTGGTTTGCATATCTGAAAGTATGCATTTTATCTAACTGCTTTCTTAATAGAGTACCATAATATTTTTAAGATTGGAAATTAGAATAACTAACATGTAGAAATTGTAATTTTTGTCACTCTCCAAAATCCAAGTTGCTTGGAGTTTAGATATCTCCTGAAGAGAAAAGAAAATTTAGCTGATCTTTAGCAGAAATGACTGCTGATTAGCACAGGCTTAATTTTTATTACAGAGAAAAAGAACTATGTCCTAGTTAAATGAACACACTACTTGCTTCAAACCCTGGGTCTGGTGCTTAATTTCCAGTCTTAATATGTCCTTTTATCAAAAAATAGCTATAAGAAAATAGCCAATTTGGTTCATATTTAAGCAATTATTTTAAAATTACCTGAAAAGCAAATGTGAGTCTTTTTTTTAAACCAGAAAATTAAACTCAGTGGAAGACTTTAGACATCCATTCAGGAATTTCTCAATCCACTGATATTTTAGAGGATATTAAAAAAAAAAGGGAGGTGTTAAATATTTTATCATTAATGCAAGTTATATTAATGAGACATACTAACAAGGATACTAGGATATGCCAAACATGATATGTATCTACATGCCACTTAAAGGGATCATGCGCCAACATTTGCTTTTGTTTTTTTAATAAAGAGCTATATTTTTTAAAGATTGATTGATCGATTGATTTGAGAGAGCATGAGAAAGCACAAGCTAGGGGAGCTGCAGAGGGAGAGGGAGAAGCAGGCTGCCCGCTGAGCAGGGAGCCCAACACAGGGCTTGATCCCAAGACCCTGGGATCATAGACCTGAGCCAAAGGCATATGCTTAACAGACTGAGCCACCCACCCAGGTGCCTTGAGAGCTATATATTTTTAATATAAATTAGGTAGTATTTTCCTTTCCACATTTTTAGTTATACATTGCAACTGTGTTTTTGATACATTAATTGTACTTTCATTTTTTTTCACCTTTTGGATAATTGACATATAACATTGTGCAAGTTTAAAGTGTACACGTTGATTTGAAACATTATATATTGCAATATGATTACCACTGTAGTGTTAGCTAATAAATTTCATCACTTCACATAATTATTATTTCTCTCATTTGAGAACATTTAAGATCCAGTATCTTTGCAGAGCACCTGAGTAGCTCATTCCCTTTGGCATTCAATTCTTGATTTCAGCTCAGATTTTGATCTGGGGGTTGTGAGTTCAAGCCCTGCATTGGGCTCCACTAGACTCAGCATGAAGCCTACTTTAAACTTTTTTTTAATTAAAAATAAATTTAAAAATATGATCTAGTGTCTTCACAACTTTCAAGTATATAATATAGTATTGGCAACTATAATCACATTGCTATGCATTAGATCCCTATAACGTATTCATCTTCTAAGTGCAAGTTTGTACCCTTTGAACAACATCTTCCTAATTTCCCTGTCTCCCAGCTCCTAATAACTACAGTTCAACCTTGTTTCTACAAGTTCAACTTTTTTTAGATTCCACATCTAAGTCAGACAGTAAGTACAGTTGTGTCTTTCTCTGAGTTATCTCATGTAGCATAATGCCCTCAAGGCCTATCCATGTTGTAACAAATTTCAGGGTTTCCTTCTTTCTCTTTTCTGAGTATTTCTTACGTGTGTGTGTGTTTGTGTGTGTGTGACACCTTCATCCATTCATTTGTGATGGAGATTTAGATTGTTTCTATATCTTTGCTATTATGAAGAATGCTGGAATGAACACGGAACTATAGCTATCTCTTTGATATCGTGTTTTTAATTTCCTTTGGCTATAAACCCAGAAATGGAACTGCTGGATTATATGGTAGTTCTATTTTTAAGGTTTTAAGGAAACTTCATACTATTTTTCATAGTAATTATACCAATTTATATTCCTGCCAAGAGTGCACAAGTGTTTCCTTTTCTCCACAGACTTGCCAACACTTATCATCTCATTTCTTTTGATGATAGCCATTCAAACAGGTGTGAGATAACTCATTGTGATTTTGATTTGCATTTCCCTGATGACAAGTTTGGCTGAGCCTCTTTTCCTGTGTATGTTGTCCATTCATAGCTCTTCTTTGGAAGAATATCTTATTTAATTCTACCACCCATTTTTAAATAAAATTATTTGGTCTTTTTGTGATTGAGTTTTATGAGCTCTTTATATATTTTGGATAGTATCAGACATGTAGTTTGCAAATATTTTCTCCCATTCTATAAATTGACATTTCATTTTGTTATTTATTTATTTTTTTAGTTTGATGTAGCCCCATTTGACTATTTTTGCTTTCGTTCTTGTGCTTTTGGTGTCATATGCATAATAAAAAAAATCATTGTCAAGATGAATGGTATGGAACTTTTTCCCTCTGTTTTCCTCTAGTTCTCCAGTTTTATGTATTTAATACATTTCAAGTTAACTTTTATGAGTGGTGAAAGACAGGGGTCCAATTTCATTTTTCTGCTTGTAGTTATTCAGTTTTCCCAACATTTATTGAAGAGACTATCCTTTCTCCATTGAGTATTCTTGACTCCTTTGTCAAATGTTAGTTGAACATATATGTGAGAGCTTATTTCTGGGGTCTTTATTCTGTTCTATTTGTCTATGTATCAATTTTTTTTAAGATTTATTTTATTTTATTTATTTATTTGACATAGAGAGAGAGATTACAAGTAGGCTGAGAGGCAGGCAGAGAGAGAGGAGGAAGCAGGCTCCCCTCTGAGTAGAGAGCCCGATGTGATGCGGGCCTTGATCCCAGGACCCTGAGATCATGACCTGAGCTGAAGGCAGAGGCTTTAACCCACTGAGCCACTCAGGCGCCCTATGTTTCAATTTTGATGTCAGTATCATACTGTTTTGATTATTATAGTTTGTAGAATATTTGAAATCAATAAGTATGATGCCTTCAGCTCTCTTCTTCTTCCTCAGGATTACTTTGGCTATTTGGGGTCTTTGTGGTTCCCCACACATTTTAAGAGTATTTCTATATCTGTAAAAACTGCCATTGAAACTTTGATAGCAATTACATTGAATCTGTAGATGTTTTGGGGTATGTGAACATTTTAACAATATTAATTTTTCTGATTATGAACACGGGGTATCATTCCATTTATTTGTATGCTTTTAAATTTCTTTCACCAAAATCTTGTAGTTTTCAGTGTACAGATCCTATACTTTCCTGGTTAAATTTATTCCTAAGTAATTCATCTTAGCAATGCTACTATAAATAAAATTATTTTATTTCTTTTTCAGCCATCTTTATTAGTGCATAAAAAAGCAACTGATTTCTGTATATTGATTTTATATCCTGCAATTTTACTGAATTTGTTGATTACCTCCAACAGTTTTTTGGTTTCTGATTTGGATGACGATTTTTTTTATCTTGTCTTATTATTCCATCTAGGATTTCTAAAATTATAAGTAGACATCCCAATTCTCTTTTGGCTTCCACTTGGATGGAATATATTTTTCCATACCTTCACTTGGAGCCAATATGCGCTTTTAAATCTGAAGTCTTTTGCAGGCATCATACAGTTGTCTTTTTTATCCATCTAGCCACTCTTTGCCTTTTGATTAGAGAATTCAATCCATTTACACTTAGAGTAATTATTGATATGTAATGACTTACTAATATCATCTTACTGTTTTTTGTTTTGTAGTTCCATTGCTCTTTTTTTTCCTCTCTCACTGACTACCTTTGTGAAACAGTAATTTTTCATAGTATTAGGCTCTGATTTCCTTCTCTCCATCTTTTGTGAATCTGCTGTAAGTTTTTGTTTTGTGTTTACCATGAGGCTTACATAAAACATCTTAAATAAAACAATCTTTTGAAAGTCTATAGCCACTTAAATTCTATCACACATAAAAATTCTACCCTCTTACTCCCACTTTTTTTTTAAGATTTATTTATTTGAAAGAGAGAGAATATGTGAGAGTGGGGGGGAGGGGCAAAGGGAGAGAATCTTCAAGCAGACCTCCCACTGAGCATGGAGTCCAACCCAGGGCTTGATCCCATGATCCATAAGAGCTTTACTTAAGTCAAAACCAAGAGTTGGATGCTTAACTGACTGAACTACCCAGGCCCCACCCTTTTGTGTTTTAAATGTCACAATTTACCTCTTTATATTGTATATAATATTAACAAGTTATGGTAGCCATGGTTATTTTTGATACTCTTTTCTTTTAATCTTTATACTATAGTTGCAAGGTTAACACATCAGCATATTAGAGAATTAGCATTTTCTGAATTGGACTACACATTCACCTTTACCAGTGTGTTGTATGTTTTGTATATAGTTTCATGTTACTAATTAGCACCTTTTCAGTTTGAAGAACTTTCAGCATATCTTGTAAGGCAGTTCTAGTTGTGATGAACTCCATCAGCTTTTGTTTGTCTGGATAAGTTTTGATTTCTCCTACATTTCTGAAGGATAATTTTGCTGAATAGAGTATTATTAGCTGATAGTTTTTCTTCTTTTAGTATTTCTAGTGTATCATCCCATTCTTTTTCAGCCTCTATTTGGTTTCTGTTGAGAAATCTGCTGATCATATAATGAAGGCTCCTCTGTAGGTTACAATCTTTCTTTCTCTTGCTGCTTTTAAGATTCTTTGTCTTTGATTTTTTTTTTTTATTTATTTGAGGAGAAAGAGATCACAAGTAGGCTGAGAGGCAGGCAGAGAGAGAGAAGGAAGCAGGCTCCTAGCTGAGCAGAGAGCCTGATGCAGGCCTCGATCCCAGGACCCTGAGATCATGACCTGGGCTGAAGGCAGAGGCTTAACCCACTGCGCCACCCAGGCACCCCTTTGTCGTTGATTTTGACAGTTTCATTATAACATGCCTCGGAGAAGATAATGTTGTATTGAAATAATGAGTTCATATATTATCTTAATGATATATTCCTATCCTCTAACTCACTTATTCTTCTGGCCAGCTATTCTAATGTTGATGATGTCTATTGCATCCTTCGTTTCATTCATTGGATATTTCAATTTCAGCTGCAGAATTTTTGTTCAGTCCTTGTACATGATTTCTATCTCTTTGTTAAATTTCTCATGTTTTTTGTGTATTGTTTCCCTCACTTCATTGAAAAAAAATTTTTTTTGTATTTTCTTGTAGCTTATTGAGTTTCCTCAAAATATTTTAAGGATTCTGTTCTATTCTATTTTTAATTTTTTATTGCTTAAATCACCAATCTCCATCTCATTGAGTTTGGTTACTGAAGGATGAGATCTTTGGTGATGTTATGTTTCCTTGATTATTCATGTTCTTTGAAGATTTTCATATTGGTGCTTTTGCATTTGAAGTTGCAGTCAACTCCTTCAATCTTTATTAACTGCCTTTAGGTGAAAGATATTTTCACTGGTCCTGCTACATGTTCTGACACTTTCTCTCACCTTGTATGGATCTACCTGCTCCACAATTCTTGTTCCCTTGTATAGAATTCTTACACTTGTATGTCTTCTTTCTATCTTACAACATGCGAGTCCATCTGCTGGAAACCTCTTTCTTGCTTTCCCAAAGATGGCACTACAATTAAAGATTGTGATCGCTCCCTTCCTCACAGACCCTGGACTGTTCTCTGTGCATAATCCTTGCCTACCTGAGTTCACTCTCACTGCCACACTCTGAAGAGCACAGAAGGAGCTAGCCACAGAGTGGAGATGGGGTGTGATTTTGACACTCAGGGTGTTGGGGTGCCTGTAGGCCAGCTGAGGGAATTCCTGGGTGAAGTTTTCCCAATACTTCATGGGCAGTCTTCCTGCTGAAGTCCAGAAAAGAGTCAGCAGGAACCACATCCTTTTAATGCCCTCTGATACTATTTTCCTTTTTCCTGATCTTCTCCCTCCTCCCAATCATAGAGCTTCCACTTTAATATTCTAGGTCCTCTAGGGGAGAAATGGATTTCTTTAGTAATGTCCTGCAAAGCTGGGGAAGCTGAGTACTCACCCACCACTTTCTATTTTCCGCATGGGAGAGATAACCAGCCTCCTCTTTCTCTAGGCTGTGCTACCTTTTGGAGAGGATTGATGCTGGCAAAGTTCTTCATCCACACTCTCATGCATCTATTTTTTTTTTCCCTCTCTGGAAATCTGAACTTCTGCAAAGGGACCAAAACAGGAGACATCTTATGTTTCCATGATGCTAACACCACTTGGTACTTTCATTTTTTAAGCTTTGATTTTAACTGACATTTACATTAGCCAGATCCAAAAGGAAAAGAGAAACCATCTTTCTCATATCAGAAAAAAACTATTTGGACAGCTAAAATTTCATTTCATTATTTAAGTGTTTGCTATTCAGATACTTTATCATGCCATAAACCCAACTGGTAATTCTTTTTTATTAAATATTTTCTCTGTTTTGTCTTTGAAACTTCTATTGTATCAAAAAAAAAATGCAGCCCAACACTATTCATTGAGACATTACGTATAGTCACAAATGTTTATTCATTAGTGCCAAATACAAGCATTTCACCCTTTACTCACTGAACAATGCAAAATTACATATGACATTATTAATTTCCAGAATGTTAGAATCGATTAGAGGTCATAAGTCAAATATACTGACTCCAAACCTAATCACCTTAGGATGTGAACTGAATAGGGAAAGTGAATAACATTTTGATGAGTAGACATGAATGGGACAAATAGTTCCATGTTAGAATGGGATATTCAAAAAGATATAGTAGTGGGCAAATGTAAACTGAATATGAGGTACAGGAACACACCAATTTGGCTTGGGTTAGATATATGTTTAAAAACATACTGGGATAAAGGTGGAAATGTTAAGTTTGCACCAGAAAGCATGATAAGGAGTCTAATAATTATTTAGCACACCTGAAGATTTTAGAGCAGGAGAAGAACGTTTTATTTCCTTGAAATGTCCTGATTGGCCCTAAAAAATTTGTTTTTAAACTCGTTTCAACAAAATGTCTTTGGACTAGTTTTTATAAAGAAAGATATGGTGAAAAGAAGTGAAAATAACACCAGAGCTAACAAAGCAATTCCTGTCTAGCATAACCAAAGGATACAATAGCAGATACTTTTCAGTAGGCTTCTTAATTTCATAATAACTGAGACTGCAAAGAAATGCCTGGGATAGTCTTCTGTTGAAAACAAGCAAAACCATAAATAAGAACTCAATAGGTCTGAGACAATATTGCTCAGAAGTATAATTGGGGTGAAAATCCAGAACTTAATATTTTTAGGAAGAAAATTATGATAAGGATCAGCAAACATCACAATAACAAATAACATTAATTTAGTTTAGATAAGTATTAAAAAAAACAAGAAAGAGATGCCATCAGAATGATTCAAAGGTATATATATACTGAAAAAAACATAAAAGATCATTTTGGCCCAAATATTATAAATACAGAACACAGGAGAAAAGATAAGAAATCTGGGTATTTATCAAACTCTCCCTACAGTCAGCCATAATATTAGATTTTCATTTGTCCTATACAACATTCAACATAGATATTATAATCACAATCAAGCTTATGAATTTAATTGCCTAGGATGTCACAGCTTAGACTGGATGTACTAGAAAAGGGTGAGAATATCTGCTTTATCTTGCTCTAAAGTCAATTCCACTAAATCATGATAATGTGTTATATTATAGCTTTAACCTGATATAAATTGTTAACTCTATCAGGTAATTATAATCGCTATTTTATCTCCAGCACTTAGAATTTATAAAGTATTTTAAAAAAACATATTTGACCCTTCCGACAGTGAGGAAATGTTGAGGAAAGTGAAATAATCAGAGGCTAAATAACTTAACCAAGGTCATGTGTGAATGATATTTATTAAAATAAAATGTATTATGTCCAGGTAGTAATTACCAACATCTTTGGAGGACACTAATTTTTTCAGGTCCACTTAATGCATATGGATCACAGTAAATTAAACTAATTCACCCAAAGACATAAGTAGTTAATATATCTTTTTGTCTACTAAAATCTAATGTCTGTGACTACTACTTAATTGCTTAAACATGCTTTAAAAACCAATGTATTCTAACAATTAACTTTAAAGATTTGCCTTCCTAATTATTTTATAAAGACTCTTTATTTCTAATTTCAGTACCTAATTAGACAATAGAATTTCAAACAAGGTGGTAGGGAGGTGGAGAAGAGATGAGGAGCTATATCCCTATTGCTTTATCTCTTTAGCAGGTTTTCCTTGTGTTACTTTGAAATCCCAGGTAGGATATATTTATATATACTTAATTCTCTGTCTCAGAATATGAATTCCTTCAACATTTTAAACCACTAAATCAACTCAGTTCTCTACTTTTAGTTATTCCATCTTCAATATCATCATATTTACCTTTTCCAATTGGCTGAGGCCATATAAGACTTGTGAATTATTGAATCCCAGGTGCCTACCACAACCTTATACATAGCAATTACTAAACAAATATGTGTTACATAAAGGAATGAGTAACCAACTGACAGATTCAAGAAATGAACCATCCTGTTTTATTTTCACATACCAGCCAGTCTTTATCAAATACATTTATATACAACATATGAAAACTGCTACACAGACACATAGAATATTACTTAATACACTAACATTGAAATATAGGTGTTATCATTCCAACTTTTTTAGAGAATATTTATGCTGAGAGGAAATAGAGGGTTGCTCAGTGTCATACAACCAATTAATAGCAAAGACAGGAATAGACTAAATGACCTCTAATGTTCATATTTGCAGATTAATAATGTCAAGATATGGTATCATAAAATTAGTGAATAATGCTATGCTGGTTTTTTTATTATAATTAAATATCCTATACTGGGTTAACAGAACCTTCAGTGAAGTGGGCCTCACCATCATCATTTTCATATCTGTTTAGATTCTGTCTTGTGTTATGAAAAATACAGACTCATAGTACATAGGCAAATAATTGTTGAATAAAAATTCAAAAGAGTTCACAAGCATAATTTTAACACAAATTTTCTATTTCAATGAGATTAGAAATATTTTAGAGCTAATGCATCACATTACAGAATATTATTAATTAATAAAAATAGGTTCATAGGAATATTTCAAGAAAATATGGTAAAGAAATTTATACTTTTAATGATTTTTTTAACTGGACCAAGGATTTAGTAGAATAAATTTTATATATTACTCTTTCTGTTGAGAAGCTTTTACTTTAAAGGACATTCTAAGAAAATTACAGTATATAAAAGCGTACCTACATCATTTGCCAATCATTCAAAAGCAAAATGAGCACAAGGGGAAACTGGGGGAGGGGGGGTAAGTATTAAGTACTAAGTACTCTCTACATCAGATATAAAAATGACTTTCAGTTTAGTATTAAAAAGGCAGCAACATTCATTTAGAGTATCACCATGTCTTCAGGGTATGCAGTAATAGAATGCATGAACTGAAGAGAACTCTATACTATTTTTATTTGGGAATATAAATGAAGAAAGAAATATACCCTATCAGGTAATAATGTCAACCAGAGGCACAGAATTTAGTTAAGTAATTCATTTTTTTTAACTGACCACTTTACTCCAAATCTTTGAACAACTAACTAGCCCAAGAGATATTTTGAATGATACTGGAAAAAAATTAACAGTTATATTTATGGTATGGACCCTGAGCTTATTTCTACAGAATTCACAGTACATTATAGATTTTTACTTTCATATAATCCATTTGGAAAGTTTTCTAGGTAATAAGGTACCCATAGAAATACATATTTTTTTCCATAACATCTTCAACCAGAGACAATATAGTTTCAGCCATTTCTGTAGGATTCTGAGTCACAACATAAGTTTGAAAATATCACATCAATGCATTGTGAAGAAATGAAGCATTGTATAGAATTTAAAATACAGTAGATTATTGAGCTATTTCACATTTAAGCACATATTACTTACTTTAAATAAGACTGGTGATGCCTTTGATAAGGACTTTAGCCTTGGTGGAATTTTCAGTATCAAAAAGTATAATTATTTTTTTCCCTTTGCTCATTTGTTTCTTAAATGCCACATATGAATGAAATCACATGGTATTTTTCTTTCTCTGACTGACTTATTTCACTTAATGTAATTCTCTCTAGCTCCATCCATGTTATTGCAAATGGCAAGATTTCATTCTTTTTTATGGATGAGTAATATTCCATTATATGAATATATCACATCTTCCTTATCCATTCCTCTGTCAAAGAACATTTGGACTCTTTCCATAATTTGGCTATTGTGGAAAACATTGCTAATGAACATCAGGGTGCATGTATTGCTTTGAATTGGTATTTTTGTATTCTTTGGGTAAATACCTAGGAGTGCAATCAGTGGGTTTTGGGGTAGTTCTGTTTTTAACATTTTGAGGAACCTCCATATTGTTTTCCAGAGTATATGTACCAGCTTTTATTCCCACCAATAGTTCAAGATAGTTCCTCTTTCTTTATACACTAGCTAACACCTGTTGTTTCCTGTGTTGCTGATTTTAGCCATTCTGACAGGTGTGAGATGATACCTCATTGTAGTTTTGATTTGCATTTCCCTGATGATGAGTGATGTTGAGTACTTTTTCATATGTCTATTGGCCATTTGGACGTCTTCTTTGGAAAAATGCCTATTCATGTCTTCTGCCTATTTTTTAATTGGATTATGTGTTTTTTGGGTGTTGAGTTTTATAAGTTCTTTATCTATCTTAGATATTTTAGATATTTTAGATACCAAGAAACAGACTCTCAAGGCTATAGAGAGCAAACTGATGGTTACCAGAAGGGAGGTGGGTGCAGAGATGGGTTAAATAAGTGATGGGGATTAAGGAGGCACTTACTGTGATGAACATTGGATGCTGTATAGAATTGCTGAATCACTATATTGTACACCTGAAACTAATACTACACTGTATGTTAACTAATTGGAATTAAAATAAAAACTTAAATAAAAGTATAGTTATCTTTATTTATTTTTTTTAAAGATTTTATTTATTTATTTGACACACAGAGAGAGATTACAAGTAGGCAGAGAGGCAGGCAGAGAGAGAGAGAGGAGGAAGCAGGCTCCCTGCTGAGCAGAGAGCCCGATGCAGGCCTCGATCCCAGGACGCTGAGATCATGACCTGAGCCGAAAGCAGAGGCTTTAACCCACTGAGCCACCCAGGCGCCCTATAGTTATCTTTAATAAGTCAAAATGGAAACTAGTCACATTGAGACTGAAGAAATAATTGTTTGTTATGCAGATATGGTGAACATACTGATCAAGTTTAAATGTGTGATTAAAATCAATTTATTTATTTTTGTGTAAAGGTTATAGAAGGAATCCTAAGTAGACTTGGCAGTGCATTGAAGTATTGTATGGGATGGTAGAAGCCTATTATTGTCAGTTAGCATGAATATAAAGACTTGTCAAGAAGAGTTTGTTGAGAACAGTTTCTGATAACAGCATTGATCTCTGTAACTAAGCCTACCTTTTTAATAGTTGGTTCTCAAGCTAAATCTCCACGTCCTATGACCATTCTTCCACACAATAACAACAACAAAACATTTCCCTACTTTTTCATAAATGTGCACTAGATAAAGAGATCTAATAGATAAATCTCTCTTAATAAACATATCCCTCTACAGAAATCATGTTGCAGACAGTGAAGGAGGAAATAGGTGACTGCCTTTTTATAACTATTAGCAAAAATAAGTAACAAAAATATGTAATAAATAGATAAATTCATTAGCACTAAGAATTTGAGATGATGAAATATATTGAAGTTAGAGAGTATACTTATAATCATTAAAAAGAGTAGACAATAACAGTGAGAATAAGATCATAGTGAAGAACAAGGGAATCAGCTTTAGATGTAATTAGCTACAGAGTTCTTATGTGAAAGTTTTCTTCTACTATAGATCTATCTTTTGGAAATTTAATAAAACTCTTAATACTTTCCAGTCTGTTTCTAGCAGTAAATGAAAAAAGAGATTTTAGAGTAAAAAAAAAAAAGTTGCTAAATTCTTTATTGTGTCAGAGAACACACATGCAGAAAAAATGCAAAAAACATGTGCAAGTGCTGTTTAATAATTAATTACAAGGCAAACAGTTATATAACAACCCCATCTGTGACAGAAAATTGCCAGGTCTTAGAACCCCTTGTTGTGTCCTTACCTAGTCATAGCTTCCACTCATCCCTAAAACTCGCTGTTATCTCTTTTTATGGTAATAAGTTATTGACTTTTCTTTATTAGTGTACTTCATGTACACATTCCTAAGCAATATCATTAAGTATTGTTTGCCTTTGAGGCGTATAGATATATATATATAGATATATAGATATATAGATATATAGATATATATCTCCAATACTTCATGTCTCACTTCAACTCTTGGTTTTTGTTTATAGCTATTGTTCATCAATTCTAATTATTGTATACCAATAATTATTTATTCATTTTACTTTTCATGGCTATTTGTTGTTACCAGATTTGGGTAAAAGTATTGATGCCATAATTATTCTTTATCCATTTCCTGGTGCACATGCGCATAAGATTTTCCAGGGAATATACCTATGAATGGAATTTCTGGGTCATATAGTATTATTTCTTGTTTCTACACCTAGAAACACTGGAAACATCCTTGCTTTCTTTAACAAGGTATCTCAGACTCATCCTGATTTTTACCTGGAACAAGGAATGAAATTAGAAACCCTACCAAGGATCCTTTTTTAGGTTATAGGAGTCTAAGAGAACAAAATTAGTAGTAAAGGCAACACATTTCTTTGTCTTATATCATGTCTAGGGACTAATAGGATGATGAGAGAGATGAAGAGTTTTTAATTATTGGCAGGTGCAGAGCAGAGAAATTATTATTTTCTAAAAATAAAAATCATGAGTTTATATTGACAATTCTAGCATATCTCAAGTCTCTTCTGCCTTGCTCTAACAGCAGAGTTTCTATTTCTAGTCTGCCACCTCAGAGCATTAACTGTAGAACATGACTCCCTGGGTTCAAATCCAGGCTTCGCTATGGGACTATATTAAGTTTTTAGTATAGATTAACATATTTTAAGTGTCTTCATTACAAAATAGGAATAAATATAGTCTCTCGACTCTTCTAATAAATATACATTTCAATAATAACATTTTACTTGAAAAATAATTTAAGAAGGAAATGACACTGAATTCAGTAATTGATAACTCTTGGACTCTCTTGAAACAAAGTTCTAAAAGGCAAGATTCTAAAATGAATAACAATAAATCCAGGGCACAATCAAAGGAAAGTAGGAAAAGAATCTATTTTTATACTTAATTCATTTCTGAACTCTAAATCACACAGGCTTCAATTATTAAGTACTACATGGGTTAATGTTTTGAAATGAAGGATTTGCCTCTTAATGTGAAATCGGCAGTTCATCATAAAGTTAAGAAAGTAATGTCTTTAGCTTAGTGACTCTCCAAAAAACTATTCTTTCTTTGTGCTGTCTGCAGCACATACTAAAGAGAGATGGGGGGGGGCATTTCCTGTATAAAAACATGGCAGAATATCAATGGGTTGAAGTAGTGCAGCTTCTCATAAAGCACTGAATGTTCTATACTAATCATTTTGCTGGAAATCCAAATACTTTTTGTGGAATCGCTTAGGTTTATAAAGTTTCACCCTAAAACTAGAAATGTATTATTTAAATAAAAGTCACGTGAACATAACTGAAGTAGCCAACAATAAAATATTCAAAAAACATAATCATACACATAAGTTAAAAAAATAAAACATTAAATCTAAAAAAATCTAAGAAACATTAAAATTCTAACAGAAGGTAGTAACACTTAAATATGGAAAGATCAAGGAACAATATTTTCTTAATTTTAACTAAAATTTTTGGATTCTTTAAACTATTAGTATTTAGGAGTATTTTATTAAAGGAAATTATTTTTTGCACATCTAATGTTAGGTCCCTTTAAAAAATAATTTTATGAATTATATTTTATTAAATAGATGAGAAATATTTTATTAATTTTAGTATATCTAAGTATCTTAAAATTATTTATTTCATTCTTTTTCTTGTTTTTGTCCACGTAGCCTTTATGTTCCCTTATCTCTAGGTTTTTGGGGGTTTTTTCAGATTTTATTTTTAAGTAAATTCTACACCCAACGTGGGGATCAAATTTATAACCCTGAGATCAAAAGTCACATGCTCTACCAACTGATGTAGCTGGCCACCCCATCTCTATCTTCTTTTTGAGAACCTGGTAACAAAAGAAGTTCACTATCCCCTTCTGGAGCTAAGATTCAGTGCCTAAGCTTGCTGTTTTAACATGTTTTCTTGACTTTGGCTGAACTAGGGCCTGAAAAACCTAAATCAGAGGTGAGGGGATGGTTAAAATAGGAAGAAAAAAAAGGGGCAGTCTGGCTAAAAGTTTGATAAGAGCTAATTAGATTAGCTAGATAACAAAATCTTGTCAACTGAGTTGACAGATACCCACTGGTACAACTCACTGGGGGCTATCGAAATTCACAGAAATAATTGTCTCCTATATTTGCACGTTTGAATTCATGTGGTCTGCTTTGATAGAGATGTTGTCCCATTCAACTGAGAAGAGGAAAATGATCAGTTATCGTTTATGAGATGTCAGTCCCAAGCATATTAGGTAAAGTTATGTTTAGCATCACCTAGTCAATTAGATTCATATAATAAGGTAGTGAATATGTACCCTTGCCTCTCATGATAATAGTGTAGGTATTTGTACTAGTCTAAAAGTAGGTGTGAATGCAAATCCTTAGGCCTATGAAAGGGTGCCCCAGTTACATTCCATTAGGAGCACAGATTGACTTTTTTGAAAAGTATTAAAGTTGAAGGAGGTTTCTTTTGAAGTGTAGCATAAAAAACAAAAAGGCCCTCAAGTGATAACACGAAGAATTCCCTTGACTATGAAACACACACGGGAATTTGGAGGAAACCTGAGGATTCCAAAGGAAAGTGAGCATATAACCAGCAACCAAATTAGGGTTGTGAGGCTGTGCTACGAGTTGAGTAAAGGAAAACTATGGTTTCTAGGGAGAGAAGTAGTATAATGTAAGATACATTATGTGAAGTTCATTATGGTGGGGTAGACAGAAATGCATTTGGAGGAACAAAAGAGGGAAAAGTATAGAGGGTAGTAATGTCTTAGATTTTAGAGAAAAAGAAGGAGTAGCATTAGAAGAAGACAGGTGGCCTTTAAGTGATTGAATAGGTTCAGATAAAGTATTGTGAGGTTGCTGTAGGGCCTGCTTGAAATTTAATTGGGAGAACTATTTTCTGGCTTCTTAATATCAAGTAAAGAAAGCAGACCATTATCTGGGGAGGGATTCTGGGCCCCCAAAATTCAAGAGCTCTTCAAAGGTAGACAATTTGCAGAGGTAGCAAGAACCCAAAAGTTGTCACTGCAATTCTAAATTATCCTTGGTAAAATTTTTGGCATTTTGAAGGTATAGAAAATAATTAGTACCACAGTGGTGGAGCATATAGACTGCTAGAGGGTGGAAAGAGGGTGCCCAGTACTTGAGGTGACCTAGGAAAGAGCAGGATCAAATAGGAAAAAGCAGAGCCATGAACAATTTCCATCTGTCTCTAGTGCAGTCCTCATTGAGAAGATGAAAGACTTGCTCTGAGCAATCCTTGGATGAGAAGGAAATAAAGAAGAAAGGCCTCACAAAGAGCTGAGTATTCCTGCTTCAGAGTCAGCGAGCAAATCTTCACTTGGAAGAACCAAGAACACTTTCATCCAGGAAGTTGTCTCCTGACCAGAAGAGAGCCCCAAAGAGTCCTGCTCAATAGAAAGGGCCAGGGATTAAATCTTCCTTCAAAAGAACCAAGAATAATTCCATTCAAGAAGACTCTCAGTCAACATAAAAGAGCCAGGAAAAGTCCTGCCCCAATAGGAAAAAACCAGAAAGAGTCCTTCCTGATCAGTCAGAAAAGTACCAGCAAGATCACCAGTCAGTAGAATTGAAGTAACTCACTGTTATGCAAGTACAGACAAATGTCCAGAGCACTGGACTGTTACTCACCACCACGGACCTCAATTTCTGCAGCCAGGCCAGAAGGATAAAAAGGGCTGAAGTTGGCATGAATACTTGGGTGAAAATATCAGGATCTGAGGGCCTTCACCACTCTGCCCACATCATAGCACCAGACACTGTTGGAAAAAAGGAAAAAATCTATACTTAGATTATAAGAGGATTTATTCAGAAGAGGAAAGTACTCCAATCTCAGAAATCCACAAGCATCTGAAAATCAAACAGAATAAGTTTGTTTGTTTGTTTGTTTGTTTGTTTGTTTGTTTAACAGGGTAAAGGAAGGACAAGCAGAGATAAGCAAAATCTCAGGGGAAGCTAGACAAGCAAGAGGAAATGATCATTGTGTGAGACAGGAAAAAGATCTCACTTTGTTGAGCTGATTCCCAGAACAACTTGATAAAGGGGGTCACATTCTACTTTTTTTCGAGTTTGCTCAGGCTTTAGGGAACACAGAGTTCAGGGGACTGTAGGAAAGAGAGAAGCCAGACTAAAGTTTAATCAAGAAAAAACAGAAGGTAAGAAAGAAGCAACTGTGAACATTTAGTCAGTCTCTATTTTTTTTTAAGATTTTATTTATTATTTATTTGACACAGAGAGAGAGATCAGATCACAAGTAGGCAGAGAGGCAGGCAGAGAGAGAGGAGGAAGCAGGCTCCCCGATGAGCAGGGAGCCCGATGCGGGCCTTGATCCCAGGACCCTGAGACCATGACCTGAGCCGAAGGCAGAGGCTTTAACCCACTGAGCCACCCAGATGCCCTCAGTCTCTATTTTTTGTTCTTTCTCTCCAGTTCAGGGAAAAGAGCCACACCACCCATAATTTGTATAACTGCCACACGGCTGCCACAGTAATTAAATTGTGGTGAGTTAACCTCCCTTTAACTTGCTGTACCCCAAAGTTCTTCAGCACAGTATCTCAAGGGTGATCAATGGATGAATGGTCAGTGTCCTATTTACCACAATCAAGGAGGTCAATTATGTGTCATCAAATCTGTGACAATCTAATCTCAAAATCCCATCTGTAGGCTATGTGTCCTGGAGCACACTCATACCAATGACTTCCTCAATTAGGGTACTGGCAGGAAATAGGAAACACACAACCAGAATTTTTTTGTTATTCTAATAAAGGGCTATTTCTAGAAGTGTGAGGAAATTTCAGGGTAAAATACAACATAGCACACAGTGTCTGGCAACATTTAAAAACTATTACCATCCCTAAACATGCGGTCCAAAGAGAGTAAGAACATTATTATGAAAATGTAAACCACAGCCTGAAGGTTAACAGGGATTATCAGATTATTTTATCATTCTCTGCATTTCAAAGTATATTACAAGTATCAGTGCATTTCAACACTAAACAACATGTTTGACTGTTAACACTAAACAGTATTATTAACAAGAATTAGTACTTCAAGGAAACACAATTCAACCCAAACAGTACTATTGTCATTTAAAACCTATACCTCTCTGGGCGCCTGGGTGGCTCAGTGGGTGAAAGCCGCTTCCTTTCGGCTCAGGTCATGATCCCAGGGTCCTGGGATCGAGGCCCACAATGGGCTCTCTGCTCAGCGGGGAGCCTGCTTCCTCCTCTCTCCTCTCTCTCTGCCTGCCTCTCTGCCTACTTGTAATCTCTCTCTCTGTGTCAAATGAATAAATAAAATCTTTAAAAAAAAAAAAACCTATACCACTCATTTGCCAACAATTAAAAAATGCAGTAATTAATATTTCTGCAATTACACATTTTCTAATGTCACCCACTATTTCCCTAATCTTTCCAATGTACACTCATGTGTGCACAGAGATATTTCATGTGATTATCAAGTTATTCTCTTTCTTAGTCTTTAGAGATTTTTTACCGCATGTGATAAAGTAGTGTTGTTTCAACCTAACTACAACATCATTGTGAAGTTATTAAATAATAACAGGTAAATAACTAGCAGAGATAACTGGAGACTGTGGCCTTTAATTCATATAATTCATATCATAAAAATCTTGTTTTTATTTGCATGTTCATGAATTGGGAAAGAAAACCCACAATGTTTCTATTATCTAGACAGTTGTCTAATTATTCAGCATAACTCAAATGTACAAATAGCTTATGAGTTAAGCACCACAATAATATGGAAAAAGAGAGTCTTTATCTTTTGATATATTAAATAGAAAACATATATATCCTCTTTTTATTCTTTTGAGATGTGGGGAAAAAATAATTAGACTTCTTCAGTTCTACAGAGTAAAACTATATGTTTTCAAAGGCACATGATGGTTGGGGTAATTTTTATGCTGAATTCGGAAGCAATACAAATCTTTAAAAACACCAGGCCAAGAAAACTGGATATGGCCTAATACACAGGAAGGACCCAAAGGTATTATTTACAGCATTTCTTAATATATGAACTTTTCAAGCATTTGGCAATGATCAAATATATTTGAAATGTGTTTTTCCTGTTTAAAAGAGTAAAGAACTACTTGGGAAAATCTGCTCTCAAAGATTTTATCTGCACTAAGATAAGCAGGCACCCAGAAATTTAAAGAAAATCTCCAACTCTTCTGAACTATATTTGCAATTGCACACAACAGTATTTACGTATGGTTTTATCAAGTTTTGGAAGGTAAAAATGTTATAGAAGTTGAATTTCCTGTCTTACTCTACACACCAAAATTGTGTTTCACAGAGATTTTCCTGTTACCATTATGTCCTCCTCAATGCCACCCAGTATTTTTCTTAATTAATTATAAACCAAGAATCTATAGTGTACATACACATGCATATATGTATATACCTAACCATCCATAGAGCTTTGAAGTCTCTATTGTCTGGAACAAAGAAGCAAATAAATTCATTATATTTTTTCTGTGTGTGTGTGTGTGTGTGTGTGTGTGTGTGTGTGTGTGTGTGAAATACAATTTATTACGCTATGCAATCACACATTGAAATAAATGGGAATTATATTTGTCTGTTGAATGCTCACTATATCTTATATTAAGTCTTTAGTGTAAAATCAATAGATGCTTTATATCTTTAAATATTCCATTTCTAATACAATATTTTAGCCAATAGAAAATATTTCAATACACTTTTGTTGAAAAACTAAATGGCATTTTTATTATATTTTATCTTTTAGTGAAATAGGTTAAATGATTAAAGCTTTTACTTTAAATTGTAAAATAACTAGAATGTCAAAAAATACATGAAGGTGAATTTATTATCAGTAAGGATTCTAATCAAGTTCTATTTTCGTCAGTTTTTGTTATTCTTCAATGTTACCTCTGAATGAAGCTATGACAACAATTCAAAATATCAGGTTCCCAAAATGCTGATATTTGACTTATCTTTCAATATATTTTCTATTTTGGACAGAGATGGTTCAAGCATATGGAAAATTTTGTCAACAGTGTAAGGGAGAAATGTAATTGAGAAAAAGAAATAAAAATCCACCTGAAATCCACATACAATCAAACACAATTTGCAAAATATGGCTCTGTTTTCATGAAACCATTCTTAAGACAGAGTGTTCAAGGCAAAAGAGATGGAACTTTCCTTTCAACTGCCTCTTCTTAGGAAACATATTTCTTCTGCAAAGTGGCCAACAATGTTTATTTAAACTACATCCCTCTGGGTAGAGATAATGTAGACAAGGACAGTTAAGGGAAGACACAGAGTAATTACTCTCTGACACTGAAGTTACCTGGAGATATCCCTAATATTAAAGTGCCCTACATTTCATGGACAGCTTTGACATTTAGTGGACTTTTGCATAAACTGGAAATTCCACAGGCAAATTGCAAAAGAAATTTCTACTCTATAGATAAAATGTTCCTGAAGTACTTTTAGGGTATTGAACATGTTTTATATTATAATTCTTTAAAATATACATATAAACCACTTCCTTGTTTTGTTGTGCTCTATAATGTGCATCATCTAACATACTAATGATTTATATTTATTTTAGATATTATTGCTCACCAACTAGAATTTAAGCTTCTTGAGGTAAAGCATTTTTGTCTCTTTTGTTAATTGTTGTATTGCCCGATTCTAGAATAGTATCTGACACAAGATAGGCCCTTAACAGTATGTATCAAATGACGGAGAGAGTGAATATAAAGATGCAGAAAACAGCCCTAGTCACAATTCTTTTACCTATCATGTCAGTATTGTGTAAGAGTCTATGATTACAAGCTAGTTTTTTTGGAGGGGTGGCAAGTCAGAAATGAAATCTGATTTGGGGAATTCTCAAAATGCACTGAGGTTAATTTTCACAATCCCTAATGTCTCCTGAATTTGTTCTTGACTGGTGGCTAGTTACACATATAATGTACTAAAGAATCTTATTACCTGCAAATTAACCACAATGCCCACAATCTTTGCTCTGAGATCTTAAAGAACTATAATCATTTTCTGTGAAAGTATTTAATGGCATGGAACAGTACAGACACTATCAGTTACCCCAGCTAGATCTGGATCTTAGCTGGATCTATAGCCCACTCAATAAAGCCCATTCTTTATTCATTGTAGACACTGTTCTGTGTGGCTAGTGAATTTTGGACAAGACAATGTGCACATCCCTTTCACTGCTTCTAGATATCAGATGGTTTTATGCCTCAGGTGCTTCTCAACATCTGCAATCAAGCAGCTCATTTGATGAAGGTTAAGTGGGATTGTCAATATCTGCTCTAAGACTATTTACAGGCTGTTTTAAGATTTTATTTTCCACGCTGTATCTTCTGGGTATATTTTCACAGAGCACCTACTCAATCATAGATATATTTATATATCTCAAAGGTAGGCTTGACAGCTCTTATTTCTGCTTACCTAGTATAAGGTACGTAAGTCAGCTAATTTCCTTGGGGAATAGGTCCAGAAAGAGCATTACAAGATGCTGGATCCCCTTAAGACTGGAGTGGTCAGAAGGACATTTGGAAAGCCTCAGCTGCTTCTCTGTGTGCCTGATCCAATTTATAACAGACCAGGGTCACAGGAGAGTTGTGTATGCTTGACTACTCTAAGATTTCTAGCAAAGGAGCAAAAAAAAATGTCTCCCATTCTTGATGATGTCAGTAATTAGGGTGGATAGGAAGAGGGCTGATAAAGTATCCCATGAAGTGTCAGAAACCTTTCTTCCCTGATTTTCCTCAGAACCTCCAGTCTACTACTTAGTTAAATACACACACACACACACACACACACACACACACTATACATACATACTATATAGTATATACATATATATACATATATATACACATACATATACATATATATGTATATATATATATATATATATATATATCAAAAGTTGTATAAAACCATGTTCTATCTCAGAACCTTACCAGGTTCCCTTAGGCCTTCCCTCAGATGAATTTGGCCCTACCTTGCAGGACCCTGAGAGAGGAAAGAAATATGGCAAAGCCCGGTTTCATCCAAACTGTTTTGCTAGCCTCATTTGCAATAATCTCATTAGCTTGGAAATGTGTCCAGACTTCTGACTCTTGCCTAAATTGGTTTTTTTGATTTGCTCCTTCTCGTTTTCATTGGCTTTACTTTTCCCACATTCTAGTCTCTGTATCAGTAGCCTCAACTGCACATATACTTTATGGTAACTCCAAGGGACATACTGGGAAACATAGTTTCGTTTTGTTTTAAGATTTTATTTATTTGACAGAGAGAGACACACAGCAAGACAGAACACAAGCAGGGGGAGTGGGAGAGGGAGAAGAAGGACTCCCACTGAGCAGGGAGCCCCATGTGGGGCTTGATCCCAGGACCCTCGGATCATGACCTGGCCGAAGGCAGATGCTTAACAACTGAGCCACCCAGGTGCCCCTGGAAAACATAGTTTTAAGAAAATAAATTTTTAGCTCCTTAGCTTTCATTTGTAGTCCCTCCTGAACTTGAACTGTATCAGAATTCTGCTGTTGTCAGGGCATCATGCAGATTCTTCTTTCCCATTCCCTTTTATAATCATGCTTCTCATACCCTACAAAAGAAAGCATACCTTTCACTCATCCTAAGTCTTATTATTGTGCATTGCCCTGGGTTATTAATAAAACCTCAGGGTCCTAAACAAAGGCAGAGTTCAAAATGGAAATATTCTATTGGGGAGCATTCATTAATCAAGGCATCTGAGTTTATTCTAGGGCTTCTTGTTTTGTCCTGTTTCACACATTTTTGTATTGAGGGCAAAATATGACATTAGAAACTCGCTACTTTTACTTGTTTCTGGACATTTGGATTTCAAACATATTGGACTGTGGTGCAGCAGGAGTAAAGACAAACTTTTCTCTTCTACCTAAAATTATTAAAGAATAAAACACTTGTAAGGGTGAGTCCCAGGATAGCACTGCACACAACACTGCAAATAAATATTGAACAGGGTGATGCCCTCTGTGCCTTATCTATGTTAGGTTAGGAATATTTGAGATTTGTTTTTTAAAAAACGCTGAAAAATAATATTTCCCTAGTGATAAGTACATCCTTATTCATTCTTCATTTTTACCACTCTATACAGAAGAACCTCGTGTAGGTTTTCATCTGCCCATGTCTTCCTGGGTCTCGTTTGCATATTTTCCTGATTTGAAGGTAGGGAGAGTGAAAATTTTCACATAACATTACAATTTCACACACACTATATATAGATTCTTTTAGGTTCTAAGAAGAAACAGTCTCATTTATTTATTATTATTTTTAAAGATTTTATTTATTTATTTGACAGAGAGAGAGAGATCATAAGTAGGCAGAGAGGCAGGCACAGGGAGGGGAGGAAGCAGGCTCCCCGCTGAGCAGAGAGCCTGATGTGGGCCTCGATCCGAGGACCCTGAGATCATGACCTGAGCTGAAGGCAGAGGCGTTAACCTACTGAGCCACCCAGGTGCCCCAAAAGAGTCTCATTTATATGTGCAATATCCCTAAACTCTGGAACCTCGCCCATCCATAATATCCTCTTTGTGCTTATACCTGTTCTGTTTGTGTGGTGGTCAGCTAAATGTATCAACTTGGCTTGGCACAGTACCCAGTAATTCAAACAAAAATTAATCTAGGTGTCACTGTAAAGATACTTTGTAAATGCAATTAACAGCTATAATTACAATTAGTTGACTTTAATTAAATGAGATTGTCCTCTATAATCTGTCAGGCCTGATCCAATCAGTTAAAAGTTCCTAAGAGCAGAGATGAGGTATCCCTGACAAATATTTTCTGCCTGGACTGTAGTATCAGTTCATGTGCCAAAATTTCCAGCTTGCTCTTCTGGCCTGCCCTATAAATTTGAGACTTGTCAAGATATCCTCCAAATCATACAAACCAACAAAATCTGTATCTGTTTTCTAGAATGCCTTATAAATTACTACAAAAGGGTGGTTTCCAACAGAATTTTTTTTTTCTCTCACAGTTCTGAAAGCCAGAAAACCATATCAAGATGTCAACAGGGCCACACTCTCTCCATAGGCTCTAAGGAGAATTTGTTCCTATTTTCTTCCACTGTCTTGTGATTTCAGGTATTCCTTGGCTTGTGGCCATATCATTCAATACCTGCCTCCATCATCCCATTGCCTCCTCTGCTTCCTTGTCTTCACCCCTATGTGTGGGTTTCAAAACTCCCTCTGCTTTTCTATTATAAGAATACATTTCACTGAATATAGGATACATGGAGATAATTCAGGATAAGTTCCTCCTTTTAAATATCCTTTATAAAATCACATCTTTTGCCATATAAGTTAATATTCACTTTTGCCGTATAAGGTAGTATTCAAAATTTCTGGAAATTAAAATGTGAAATATCTTTTGGAAGGCTATTTTTTGGCTTACTGTAGGCCACCTTTTACTCTGAAAGATTCCTGTCTATCCCACAAAATATATTCACCTGATCCCAACATATCCAACAGTCTCAAATCATTATAGCATCAATTCAAATCTCAAATCTCATCTAAATGTCATCAGACTAAAAGTTCCAAATCTCATCACCTAAATAATCTAAATTAGGTATGAATAAGACTCTGTATATTATCCATCTTGGGGCAAAATTTCTCTCCTTTTTTCAATCTGTGAAACTGGAAAATAAATTATTTGGTCCCAAAATACAATGGTGGATAGGCTTAGTATAACAGTTACACACTTTCCTATTCCTAAAGAGATAATGGAAGGCAGAAAGGAATTACCAGTTCCAACCAATTTTGAAATACAGAAGAACAAAATCCAATAGGTTTCAAGTCCTGAGTATAATCCTCTGTGACTTGAAGTTCTGCCCTGTGGTCTTATAGCTCACGTCTCTTGGTCTGCAGTTCATTCCTCTAGACTTACTGTTCTGCCCTTGGAGTCATTCTTACCTTTTCTTCAGTGGTACCACATATTTGCATGTGAGTAGTTTTGTTAGCTTGTTTCATGCCTGAAGAAATTTAGGAGTCTAGCAAATATTTTGCTTGACAGTTCCTTTCTTAGTTCATCCCTTTCTTCTTGCATTTTTACTATAAGCAGAAATAACAAACCAGCCTGCACCTTAAATACTGCCTAGAAGTTAAATACCCAAGTCCTTCACTTATGAGTTCTGATTTTCATACAACAGGACACAATTTAGCTACGTTTTCTGCCTATACAGGAGAAGGATCACCTTTCCTCCAGTTTCCGTGTGTCTTATTTCCTTCTGAGCTTCCACCAAAAGAAACTTTCCATTCATATTGTTATCAACATTCTATATATGACCATATATGTATTCTCTAAAGTAATAGGCTTATCTCCTATATTCTTCATTTCTTTCTAAATCCTAACCTATTATGTAATTGCAAAGACACTTCCCCATTTTTAGATACTTGCTTTATAGCAGCAATTTGCTTCTGATACCAAAATCAGTTTCCCAAGGCCACCCTGAAAACTCACCACAACTGAATGACCTAGCATAACAGAAATTTTTTCCCTCATAGTTGTGAAGGCCAGAAGTACAAAATCAAGGTGTCAACAGGGCTACACCTCCTCTAGCGACTCGAAGGGAAATTCCATTCCTTATTTCTTCCAGGTGACTACAGATGTTCTTTGGCTTGTGGCCACATCACTATAATCTGTGATTCCATGGTCACTTTGCTGCCTCCTCCTCTATGTGTCTTCTCTTCTGTGTACCTATTCCATACCTCCCTGCTCCCCTCCCTTATAAGGACACCTGTGAATGCACTGAGAGATTCCACCCAGATAATCCATGATAGCCTTCTCTTCTAAAGATCCCAGACCTTATCACATCTTTTGCTCATATAAGGTAATATTCATTCCAAAAAATGAACTTTTAATTAAATGAATTAATTTATTAGAAACATTTTCCTGATTAATTGTCCTGCTTCAAAAGGTACAATTATGTTTTCACTAATTCTCTTGAACTGTCCTTTCAACCATAGAAACAACCAGTTTCTCAAAGGAAAAACAAACTTGACAATGATTTTCTAAATTTTTATGTCCCAAATCACATTTCCATTTGGAAGAAAAAGAAAAATGAAAGTAGATTTTAGGGACATTCCATGTTCATTTCTCTTTTCCCAAGATTGGCCCTTATCATCCCACGACTCATGTATCACTTCCAGATCACTTAAATCTTGTGTTCTACCACATATGTGCACTCTAACTCATGATGCTTTATAAATCTTTTTTTTTTATGTGGCTGAGCAAAATTGCTTCTTCACAGCAAGGAATGAGTACATATTTATTGTTTTTCATTGAAAGGATATTCGCCTTTTTTCTTCCTGAGAATATTTCAAAGCACAATTGAACATCACAGTCATTTTTAGCAGAAGAATACAATAGAAACTCCATAGAGTACTGAAAAATAATTAAACAGAATGTTGAAAGCAAGGTGAGACAAGGATTGAAATGTCATACCAATTATATATCTAAAAATAATTCTAACTAGTTTATTTGCAAGTTATAAATCCTTATAAATCTTGTTTTATACTATATGCCAACATTACTTTTCATAGGAAATTGCTAATATATAGGGAAATAATGCCACGAAACCAGAGATATCTCATTTTTGTTATTTTTTTTTTCTTTTTAAAGATTTTATTTATTTATTTGACAAAGAGAGAGAGAGATCATAAGCAGGCAGAGAGGCAGGCAGAGAGAGAGAGGAGGAACGAGGCTCAACGCTGAGCAGAGAGCCCAATGTGGGGCTCAGTCCCAGGACCCTGAGATCATGACCTGAGCTGAAGGCAGAGGCTTTAACCTACTGAGCCACCCAGCTGCCCCTTTGTTATGCTTCTTACCTCTTTTTTCATGGAGACTTACTAAGTAATCTGAAGAATTTTCCTCCTATTGTCTGAATGATTTAAGTAATTTAGTTAACACAGTCTTCTTTTTCCATACTCACATTAGTAACTTCATTTGCTTAGACGCTATCTAAAGTGACCCTAACAATATAAAATGCCAAAAACATGTGTGTGTGTGTGTATATATATATAGTATATATATATGATATATATACTTATGTAAAATGTAAGACATGCAGCATAAAATTCTAAATCAGCTTAATATGTTTTCAGTGATCTTCAAAGTATGATTTGAATCAAGACCTTACATTTGTATGCTTGATAATAACCTGAAATCATACTCATTTCTGACACAGCAGGTTTTTGATAGCTCTGTAAAAAACAGAATATCATTACTTCAGGCAAGGTGACAAGGATAATCACTTTCTATAATTCATGTTTAATACCTGAATGCCAGGGAAGAATCATTATGTCCTTGGTCCAAAATTTTTAGCCATACTACATCATCTGCCTTCCAAAAAAATATTTGAGAGAATTACTAGAGTGGCTCCAGTTCAAAGAGACTGCATTAGATTTTTGTCAGCTTTTGAAAATGTTGTAATTCAAAGTAATACTTGAACTGCTAACATGCAATACAGAGTTTATAGCTTCCTTATAGTAGTAACTCTCTTCGGAAGTCTAGAAGTCTGATGAAATCTTTTTATCTGCACCTTTTGTCAAATAAAGTGGCATCTCATGAAAAAGAATTTGGAAGCATTTAGAATATAAAATATAGCTATGTTTTTGCTTAAAAACAACGTTTGAAAATATGTGTGTTTTTGTGTGTTTGTTTTCCTTAAAGTCCAAGTCTTCCTTTAATAACTGGTGATATTTTGTCTCAAATGAAATAACCTAAATCAATGTGCTTTATTAATAAATTTAAAAATGAGAAGGCTTCCATGCATAATATGATCTTGGGTTTGCTTCTTTAAGGTGTAAATACAATAGATGCTGACTATGTCTAGAGTTACCAAGATAATTTGCTGTATGTGTAAATACTGCTCTCACCATATACAGTATTTTCCCTGTATTTATCATGTAAATGTGTCCAAGCATGTGGAATACATGTTTTATAAGTCACATTTCCATTCTTCTTTTTCGGATATTTTCAAAGAAAGAAAATCATTATCCTTTTGTGTGTGTACTGAGAATTTCTTTTCATTTAAAACATTGCTGCAGTTTTATTTGAACAATGATATTGCTGATAATTTTTAGAAATACCAGATTTCTTAAAAACTGTATTATTTTTATTCTTTCTTCATGTTATTATGCCTATCTCTAGGAATTTCTTCTAGTGTAGGCTGTTTTAAACTTCTAGCATGTGAGTCTGATATATACCATAAGTGATTCAGAAAAGAACTGGTCTTGCCTGGCCCATGGTCATTACACTCTTACTCTTCTCAAGGGGAAATCTACCCAGTGTTGTCTCTTGTGCAAAGTCACTGAGGAACAGATCAAGTGAGTCACAATTGTAGCTCCAAAGAGATTAATTTATTCATTAGATATTTCTAGGTGTCAGAATATATAATCTATAGAGATAAAAGTCTCTGCTCCCTTGTAGCTTATATTCTTGTGGGAGGAGATAGATTCACAACAAATAAAGAACAAACCTCATAGAGTTGGTAAGCACAGGGGAAAACAAAACAAAAACAGTACAGCCAGACTTTTGGTGGAAAGAGGTTGTATTAAAATTGGTGTGCTCAGGATAAGCCTTACTGAGAAACTAAGAGGTGACATCTGAGCCAAGACTATGGTGATGGGAAGATAAAACACGGAGATACCTGGGTAAACAGCATTCAACGCAGAGGAAAGAGCCAATTCAAAAGCCTTGAAGCAGTATTGAGCCTGCTGTGTTAGAAGCAATTGGGAACAAACTATAAAGAAACTAAACAGAAGCAGGGGACCTCAAAGGCATTATACTAAGTGAAATAAAATAGAGAAAGACAAATACTGCATGATCTCTCTTATATATGGAATCCAAATGATAAGACAGATAGATACAGATATGCAGACAAATAGATATAGATAGATACATACCATGCTCATAAATATACAGAACAGATTACCAGTTGCCAGAGGCAAGGGGGAAGGGATAATAGAAATCGGTAAACTGATTTTGTTTTTGTTTAAATAAATTGAAATTCAAAGAGAAGAAGAAGGAGAAAAATGGAAGCAGGAAAAGCAGACAGGGAACTACTTCAGATTCTGCAAGACTGCATGGTGGGAACAGTGACTTCGATTAGGGTGGTGACAGCAGAAACAGAAGTGGACAGTCAGGATATATTTTGGTGTTAAAAATCAACAGAATCTGCTGATAACTTGACAATGTGGAGGATGGAGAAAAAAGTTAGTAAGGGTAATTCCTAGGTGTATGGCTTGAGCAAATTGGTTGGTGGCAGTGAATTGGTGCCTGGGCAGGGAATGAAGAATTTCACTTAAATTAAATGTGGGATACAAGCCTAATATCCAAATCCTCGTGATATTAACATAAATGATATAATCAAATAAACATCACCTTGTGGTTTTAATTAAGAAAGAAATTATGATCTATTTTATCTAGTTATATTATTAATTAGATTACTTTTTTGGGAATCCTATTAAAATCTGTATAAATTTCTTGTCAAGTGGGTTGTCTTATTCCTTTTCTGAAGAGGTTAATTACTGAAAACACCATGAAGACCTGTTTCTGGAACTGAACATAAAACAGTCTTAGAAAACAGTATTATATTGAGATATAAGTTAATTCTCTTGGTAATTCTTACAAAATCTTTTCAGAAGAAAATATTTCAAAGTAATTCTGTAGCCATGCTGTGTTATTATACTGATTTCAGGTATGTCATGATTATTGTATTTTTATGATCTCGTAGCCCTTTTATATGTGTTTAAATGTCTCTTGGAAAGGGAGAAAAAAAAAGAAGATGACTATGGAGATTACTAAATACTGAAGCATGAAAGTCATACACTTCATATTTTACGATCCAGAATAGATCCAACAGAGTATCCCCTACCCCTCTAGATTAAAAATATTGCCCCAAATTGCTCTGTATAATCTGAGTTGGTATTTGTGAGTTTCTTGAAGTCCTAAAAGGAAAACCATTATCATTAAAAAAAAAAACTATTCAGTAATAAAGTTTAGTTTTAGATTGAAATTCACCACCACTTGTATATATTTAGGGAAGGCATAAATCACTTGATAGTATATATGAAATAGATAATTAAAAAAGAGGTCATGATACTTAAAAGTAGAATAGGTTACTGCAGATGTGAATTACATTATAAAGCTGCCAATAAGTTCATTAGATCTTATATTTTTACTTTATATTTTTTAAGACAAACCCAACATATCCTTTTTAAGAGACTCTTAAACATACAGGTGCATTCTATATTACCATATTTGATGTAAAATGCAAATTTACTATTCAAATAACTTCATTCCTATTTGGCTGAAATCTTAATTATGATAAAGATGATTTCTTTTTTCACGTGCATTTGGGAAAAAAATAAATAAGCTAATATGTAACTTTTTTATAGCTCAGAAGTACTCATACATATTTTTTATAATAAAACATAACTTTTTAATATTAGCTTTATTTTTTCTGATTACCTATAACAGAACAAAAAATGTTGTCAGTAAAATAGGCTAAAAATTAAGAAAAAAAGAACAACCAAGAAACCTTTTACCAGATACTACCACTGCTAAATAATTATATATATGTCTTATATAAATACACAGACTTTATTTACACATATAGATTTTTTATTGCTATAAAATCAAAGCATAAAATATTTGCTCTTTTATAAGGTGTTTTTTATTCAATATGTACATCTTTGTGGATTAACACATTTGCATCATTTTTTGATAAGTCACAAAGAATTTATATATAAATCATGTGCCATAACGTATTAGTGTTTTTATTTATGCATTTTATCATTTATTGTCTCTCTTTTAGGACAAGAGGAAGTTAAAATTACAAACTGCCTTCAAATATATGCCAGTATTGGGAGGAAAGAAATTTGGTAAAGACGTAACTAATGTGATTTTTAATCACATTAATTTTTTTATAACTACTGCTTATTGGATACTTACTTTATGCTCACTTTCTTCTTAGAAAAACTTGATTTATGTTATTATTATCATCAATCCCATTTTAAAGATAAAGAAACTGACATGCAGAAAGTTTTGGTAACTTCCCCCTTAGTCAGTCAACTAGAATTCAAAGAGAGGACTCTGACCTAAAAGCTCTAAACTACTATATTACTTACTATAGCATGTTTGGGTGATGTGTGATTTCCTATTACTGCATTGAGTCTCATGCATAACAGTAAACTATTTTTCTAACATCAAAAATGATACTTTTTTTACTATGCCTTCCCACACCCCAAATAGCAATATATTAGGAGAAACAACACGCAGCTTTAGTCAAAACCCTGTTTTGGGTTGGGATTCAAACATGGCTGTCCCTGTCTGATACTCTAATGGGAAGTTATTGAAACTAGTTAATTTGCACAAGACTTTCGTGTAAGACAGTTAAATGGCCACGTCCTCCAAAGAGTGAATTGAGAGCACTGGAGTTTGTCTATATGATGGGTCCCTGACCCACCCCAGGCACTAGTGTCCAAGCCCTAAGGAGAAAGAAGTGGTTATAAAGATTAACTGAACACTGTTTGCACTAAAATATTGTATCCTTGGGGGTACAAACAGCATTGCTTTGAGGTCCAGACAAAAAAGTAGAACCCAAGTGGGGGCACAGAGGCCTATTACCCATCCTTTTAAAAGTACTACATGAATATCATTGAGAATCTCAAAACTATAAAGCCATTTTGATTGATCAAGAACTTCAGCACATGGTTGATGGCACTTAAGGCCTGAAAGCAATGTGTGTTAGAATGGAATAGCCCAGGTGGTGCCCTTTGGTAGAATGAGCTTGTTCAAAACCTATATCCTGAGTCCCCAAGAACTTTAGGAAATGGTTGAGAGGAGAATAGCACAAAAGTTTGCGGAACTCTTTTGTTGATCTGATCAACAAAACATGTGTGATTAATATTAACATGAGTCAACATTAAGGCATTAGCAAATGTGTATTTTCAAAACCTGAGGTACATTTGAATAACTAGCAGAGTGTCCCTAAACAACCACTGGTAAAGTTGATTTTTGGTGGAAGGAATTAGGCCGCACAAGAAATTCACTGTCTTTTAAAATCTCAGCAAACTTTTTCTCAATAAAAATGCCCTGACTACCTGCAGACATAACTTGGTTTATTTTATGTCAGGAGAATAAGTTTCTAGTCCTTCTTTAACATTTTTTAAGTTAAATGTTGCTATGCTAGTCCCTGTCATGTAGGGAATAGGTTCTAAGACCCCCAGTGGATGCCTGAAACTGCAGACAGTACTGAACCTTATATATACTGTTGTTTCCTATACATACCTACTTATGATAAAGTTTAATTTATAAATTCGGATCAGTAAGGGATAAACAATAATAACTAATAATGAAACAGAACAATTATGACAATATACTGTAATAAAAGTTATGTGAATGTAGTGTTTCTCGAAATATCTCATTGTACTATATTCACCTTTCTTGTAATGATGTAAGATGATAAAAGGCCTCCATGATGAGATGAAGTGAGGTGAATGATGTAGGCATCATGACACATGTTAGGCTACTTCTGACCTTCTGATGATTCCTTATAAAGATCATCTGCTTCCAGATTGCAGTTGACCAGGGGTAACTGAAACAAGAGAAAGTAAAACTGCCGATAAGGAGGAATACTGTAATTTGGAGGACAGACTGTCCATAAGCAAATAGTGATTTATGAGCCTGAAAAAAGTTCTCATAGAAAACTTGGTGAAAGTTAAAATGGACTTTGACATTATATTAAGAACTACCATGTGTTTTATACCTAATGTACCTTGTGATGATAATCATACCCACCAAATTCTTCTGTCATGAAGATTAAACAATGCATGTGAATCACACCAAAATTCATGTAGCACTGAAAACATGCAAGACACCATTTTGAGCACTTTATGTATAAATTAATTTATCTTCACTAAAAATCTACAAGATATAAAAAATAATTATACCTAGAGTAGTAATAATGATAATAGTAGATCTCATAGAACACTTACATAGAGGCCACTGTTGTACGGAGAGAACCTGAAAGAACGTAGAAGTGAAGCAGATTTCTGGAGGTCTCCCAGGTGTTCATGGAAGAATCAGGCTACTCACCAAGGTGGTCAGATTCCTGCTGACCATTTAAACACTATTCCATAGCGCATTAGGAACAGTGCTCCAAAGATGTTGTGGATGATTACCAAGTGTCAGAAACATTTCCCACACTATTGATAATCTTCTTATGCACACAAAAATGCCCAGATAGGTTACATATGTCTGGCCCACATAGCACAAAAGTGTCAGGGCTGATAGCTATTTTACTAGCACCAAAGTCCATGTATTTCTCTACATGTGGGATGGTCTTCCCACAAAAGGAAACACTGTTATAACAGGAGTCCATTATAGGATGGGTTGGATGGTGGAAAAATGGGGAAAGACTGTAATGACACAACATCTAATTCTTCTTCCTGCTTCAACCAGAACTACCTTTGTTTTATGTGTTTAATATATTCATGTATTGTTATTCTTCATAAGATTGCATTTGGAAAAAGAAAAATTTCTCAAAACAAAAAGGATTGACAGCCTTTCTCTATTAGGGGGAGAACACATTATTTCCCACCAAATTCATGTCATCCATTTGATCAGCTTATCTAATTTTCCTCATCAAAACATAATACCTGTCCAAGTTTAACCTAGACCTTCATTTTTAGCTCCAATTTCTATTCTGAGGGTTAAAATTTGCCCGATCCATGTAGCAGGACTCTACTAACTGGTTCAGTTAATCCTCTCTTTCTGGGCTCATTGCATCAGTTGTAAATATTACAGTCTGTGCTTCAGATAAGGTCAAATATCAGATAGATGATAGATAGATAATAGATAGATGATAGGTAATAAAAGTTGCCTCTCATACATCCAATTTTAGAAATTCATAATACCTTAAATAAAGGCACAATAATAACCTTACATTAATAACACTAATTGGTTGATAAATATCAATTCTCCTTCAAGCCAAGAATGACTCTGAATGCTTAACTCTGAAAAGATAACATCTTTATAATGAAAAAAATCAGCTGGAACTAAGTCTATTTGAAATGCTTCAGCGTTTCCATTAGCCATTGAATTGCCTAAAAATACTTATCTCTCAGAAAAGTTTTCACTTATTTCTGGTCAATCACCTCAAAGGAAAGCATAGAATGTGGCTTGTACCAAGTAAGGCAACATTTCTATTTGCAAAACTTAGGTGGTTGCCTGGAATCTTTTCACTAATCTTCAATAGATGGTCATTACTGAGATCATCATTAATTTCCAAAGACAGAGCCTCTTCAAAGCGAATTCCATAATCTTGTTTGCATTGATAGTTGGCTGCTCAAACACAGTTGGCTATTGGTCAGGAGAGGAAATATTTTTCAGTATGTAAGACAACTTACCTACCAGGATTATACAATATGTAGTTAATACTGGCTTTATGTATATTTACTTCTGTTATGTTTCCTTCTACTTTCCTAACTCCTTTCATGGCCAATATATCAAGTTCTGTTAAGATGACCATCCAACTACATAAAATTATATCCCTTTAATCAAATACTAGTGATCGACCTCCTTTACAAGGCCTCGGCATATTTCTGTATGTGTTAAGATTAGAAGACTCCTTGAATGTGATTTATGTAAATGGATTCAATATTAAGTTTCAGGTGTTTCTATGTTTGGATCACTTCTCAGAATATTCTGAATAACTTACAATGTAACATTCTGAGTCATAGAGTTGGCACTATTTCATTAGCTAGAGTTAGATTCCCTGGCAAACTGCTCACTACCTTTCCTATCACCCATCTATTAAATTAAAAAGCATTATCCTTCAGAAACCTTTCTATAACTGTATTTGCACATTTATTATGCAGAACACCTCCCTAAAGCCCTTGATATTGTCAATAAGAAACTCTCAGAACTACTAGATAAAGGCTATTTGAAATATTTATCAACCCAGTCCTGTCTGTGTGTTACTCTAGAGACTCGTATTTGAGGGAGCAGCATGAACGTAAGTCCTTTAGTGGTACTATCCTTGTTAAATCAATTGTAGTTGACAGGTCTCACTTTTTGAGTCATTTGTCCTCAGGATCCCATGTAAAGAATAAAAACAATAATCATTTTTTTTGTGATAGAATTGCTGCTTTCTGATACGACATAATCAACAGCTCTAGGACATATCTTCATACCTCTCAATATGCTATGTACTCATCATGTAACTAAAATTTATCTAGAAAATAGAGTTGCTTTCCCCATGGCTACAATTATTTTTCTGTTTCAGGCTAATATTTATATTGTTAACTGGCACAGGAGCAAACCATGAAATAAATTATCTGGACAAAAGAGTAGAATTATACTTTACTGTATTTTGCTTCTTAGTAACCCAAATTTTTAGGTTATGTTTCAAAGTTCTGTATAAATCATTAATTTTTCATAGTTGGAAGTATGTGATTTTATTTAATAGAAAATTTTAAATGATGGCCATATTGCCAGCCATGATTATCTCCTTCCAAATGTACTTATATATTACTGGATATTAGAGACTTATCACAATGTTAGTGAGTTTACACCTTGGTATCTCCACTTAGTGTTAATCTATTTTGATTTATACAATTCCTATAACTATAAACTATGCTTTAATAGCTAGGAATTTCTTCATGTTAAAAAATATATAAAAGAGGGCGCCTGGGTGGCTCAGTGGGTTAAAGCCTCTGCTTTCGGCTCAGGTCATGATCTCAGCATCTTGGAATGGAGGCCGCATCTGGCTCTCTGCTCAGCGGGGAGCCTGCTTCCTCCTCTCCCTGTCTCTCTGCCTGCCTCTCTGCCTACTTGTACTCTCTCTCTGTGTCAAATAAATAAATAAAATCTTTAAAAAATATATATATATATATATATAAGAAAGAAACCCATATATATGTATGTGTATATATATAATTCTATACAAGAAAACTAAAACCTGATTTATCATCACATATACTCTAAATTGTTAAACTGTATAATCTAATCATATTTGTATCAACAGTACACATTTATCTTTTTAACTACATATTCTATCCATCTTATCTTACTCCATTTAATATAATAAAAAGAAAGCAAAAGAGATTTAAAAAATATAAACAGGTTTTCAGAGGACAACCCAGAATTGAGTATCTTCCATGAAAATATATAAATGCTTAAAATGAATGTGCTGTGGTATTATATACTTGCACAAAAAATATTTCAAAGCAAGTGAGCAGTTCCCATGAAAGTTATTAAAATATCTCTCTGTAATCATATATGGTAAATGTATTTTATATAGTTATAAGGCTTGGAAAAACTGGTCATTACCTACCTCAGTTCAGCACCAATTCTTTGGCTGATTCCAAAATTATACAATAGAACTAGATGTTGTCATGTTTATAATATATAATACATAACATGTATTATAAGTTATATATAATTTATTATTATTATTTATATTTGTTTCCCTCTTCTTCACAGGTCTTTGTTCTGACTTATTACAAAAAACTCCGTTTGGCATCTCTAAGAGGGTCTTTGACTCAATTGGATGGTTCCTTAAATTTCTAACTTTGTTATTCCACCAGAAAATAGTATCAAACTCATCACTCTTACAATGAAGTATCAGACTGCTAGCAGGCTGCAAAACACGCAGTCTCTTTGTCTCTATTCTGTATAGACTTAACTAAGGTATCCCATCCATATGCCTCATCTGATGAAGGAGCCAGGGCAGCATTCCAAAGTCTTTTCTGATAGGTTATTATAATAACACATGGTAGAAATTTACTACTTTAAATATTACTTTTATAGAATTAAATTAATTTAACTGATGAGAAAACAAAAATCACAGCCCAGGCATCTTGACTGAAGGTCATATATCCAGGTCATATATTAAGTTAGTAACATTAATTACTTAACTTCTAACTTTGAGTCTAGCTTTTTTAAATCAAATTCATTGTAAAAAAACATTCTATTTTTTCAATGAGACAACCAATGTCAAGTATAAATCCTGTAACACATTTTACAGAAAATATATATGTATATTCTAATAAATAT
Source organism: Ailurus styani (assembly GCA_002007465.1). Classification (NCBI taxonomy): domain Eukaryota; kingdom Metazoa; phylum Chordata; class Mammalia; order Carnivora; family Ailuridae; genus Ailurus; species Ailurus styani. The sequence continues at coordinate 28,125 of LNAC01001503.1, read as the reverse complement.
GTACTCATTTGATATTGATCATCATGGTAGTTATTTAAAGATAATTGCAGTACACCAGTTGGTTAATATGTATTTATTAGTTTTCTACATTTTCAGATAAGTAAGTTATGAAGTAGTCCTCTTTTTTAATACTTCTGATCATAAAGCTCTTGGCCTCGCACCATTCAATCTTACAAGTTCAAATGTATATAAGCATAAACCAAATCCATTATCTCTTCAAATTTTCATAGTTATACCTCCCTTACTGCTTATTAGATGATTATATTAAGAAACATAATGTACATAAGTAGAGAAATACTTCCAATATAGCAAATTTGGAGCCTTCCAGTGGCTACCAACTGTTGTTTCTTAAATTGGATTTAATGGCTTGGGGACACTTGATATTTGTTTATTAGAAAGTGAAGTTTCAAGGATAAAAATTGAGATATACCATATTTAGACATAAGTGGTTTACCAAATTCTTGGCCAGCGTTGATGATATTCATTTTGGATCTCTGTCTGGCTTAAGTTCTTTTAAGTTCCAAGCCGTGGGCAAAAGCACATATTAACTGTTTTGGGTGATTTTATAAAAATCCATATGAATCATGTGTATGTATATATGCATATGTATAAATGTGCAAATATGCACACAAGGTGCAGTGTGCTGCAGAGATGTATTTTAATGAAGTCAGTTGTCCAAAGGAGCATAACTTAAAGTAACACCTTGTGATTAGAAGATCCTTTGGTTTACAAATGAAAAAGGAACATTATAAATTGACTTTAAGAAACTTCTTATTCTTAGGCATTAATAAATATTAACTAAAAATAGATGACTTGTGGTAAAAGAACAAAGTTCAGCCTTCACATCACTACTACCAATTAAGTAGTATAAACATTAGAATGTATTTCTAAAACCAACGTTTTTCAATTGAACAGTCTAATGTTTAGTGAAGCATTCTTAACTTGATGTACTTTCCTAAAAATGCAAGGTTATGCCCTTAAATTTTAGCTTATTTTGCCTTTTTAACAAACAAGTTGCTCTTTGATTAAAACTTAGAGACTTAGTTCAAAATCAAGGAAAAACATTAGCTTATTTTTCTTCAATAAATATGCCAAATCCTACCTCTAAAAAATGAGTCAGACAAAAATAGTAACACATGAGCTGCTTGCCAAGAATACGTACTCTAAAATGAGTATTTTAGAAGCAAATATCCCATTTTGTCAGGCATTTTTATTTGACTTGTCATCTCTTGCTTATGGAGAGACTAGACACTTCAAGGAGCTGGACCATTATGTACATGGTAACAGATAGAAATATATATACTGATAAAGATATTGGTAATTTGGAAGATGTTTTTATGGAAAGAGTGATAAGGTCAGTTAAGTGTTTCTGTTTTCCCATGAAAAAATAAAGTCTTCAATGAGAGTAAGGGAAAGAATGGTCTGGAAGATTTTAGAGCAACATATAAGTCATGAAATAGAGTTAAATAAACAATTTATTGGGTGATAGTAACAACATTTCTAGAAATTTTGTGTTTGCAATTTTGTGGATGTTAAATGGCAAACTGTCAGGGTGGGTGGGTAGCTCACTTGGATAAGCGACAATGCTGGATTTCAGCCCAGGTCATGATATCAGGATTGTGAGGTCAAGCCCCATGGTGGGCTCCATGCTGAGTGAGAAACCTGCTTGGGATTCTCTGTCTCCCTCTGCTTCTCCCCCTCTTCTATCTCTCCCTTCCTCTCAAATAAATAGTAAATAAATGGCAAATTGTCACTTCAGTTTTTTTTTCCTTCCTCTAACAATTTCAGCTTGTGTAATTCAGATTGGGCAAAGGTGGACAGCTGAGTTCAAGTAGAAATTATTTATTCAAGCCCATATAAGGGAGGAATGGAGAAAACAGGTAGTTGAGGGTATTTGCTAGAAAATGATAAATGATGATAGATATTTGATTCTAACCCATATAAGAATGGAAATGAAAATTGGGAAAGGTTAATAGCTTAAAAAATGGTGAGGTCACTGGACTGGAATTCTCAAATGCTTGGCACACAGTGAATTAATTAATGATTTTGTAAAATTTGATCTTCATAGTCATTGTTAAAGTTGTCCCTTCTCCCCACCACCATAATCTGGGAAACTCATTGACCAAACAAAGCTAACTTTAATGAACAAGAGGTAACATCAACTTGACTAAGTTTTACTAGTGTCTCTAAAGAAGATGGTTAGACAGGGGTTCTTACAGAATTCTGGAGGCTGGTTTTAGTCCTGGTTTCATATAGATGTTAGTAAGTTTGCTATGGATGGGGTTTGGTCTGAAATTGTAAATAAGAAAGGTGTTGGAGGAGTCAAGGTAAGAACATGTCTACATCATGTCTGTGAAAGACATGAATCAATGTGATGGTATAATAATGTAGTCTTATTTCAGGAGACATGTATCTGAAAAAACTAGTGTTAAAATAGTTTGAGCTTAGACAATTTGTATTATATACATATCAGTATGTGGCAAATGATGAATCAATGCTTCTTATAAGTACTCACACAACTTTTCAAACTGTGTTTGCTTTCATTTCTATTACACATAGTCTTCACTTGCTCTATGCTGGTGTCAAATAGTTAAAGAAGAAAATTGCTTTGGTGGGAAGATGGTGTAAATGCTCAGGATCAGTTACAGAAATGAGAAATAACAAAATGAAGAGAAGAAAATGCTATTCTGTAGAAGTTATCATAATTGTGTGGTGACCTAGGTAGTTGTTCAAACTTTGTCTTAAGTACCATTTAATACTTAAGCATGGTTATGGCAATTCAATGATAGTGAAAATAATTACATTGACCATGGAACTTTTTGCACATTTTTTTCAGTATTTATTAAGTAATCTCTACACCCAATGTGGGGCTTGAACTCATGAACCCGAGATCAAGAGTCACATGCTCTTCCAACTTAGCCAGGCAGGCACTCCTCTTTTCACATTTTAAATGATTTAGATTGACTTTAAGCAACAAAGCCATACAACATAATATGGTATCACTTTAAAGGATTTTTGTATAAATGGTTCTGTGTTTCAATATCATAGTTATGGAAAAGTAATCAAACATATACATAATGTCAAAAAATTTAAGTAGATCATTGAAGTGATATGGCAACTAAAATTTTAAAGTCAATTTTACTGGCAATAAATCTATGGGCATAACCAATTTAGATATTTAGACTTGATCTATATTCTAATTCTGACAAGACAGAATTTAATTCATACTGTTTTTAGAAATCTAGACCAATAATTGAAAAGCTAACATATATACAGCTAATTTTTATAAACCTCAATATATTTTGCTTTGGAGACATATCACTGGAAGATATCTTTTCTATAAAGCAATCACAAAATCACAAACCTAATGACAAAACTTTTTAATGGCTCAGTAAAGACATGTGAGCAAAGATACAGAGACACATGAAAAGAAGAGAAAATACTAGAAAAGAAAGGTGAAGAAAAAAAAAGAGGAACGGAGAGGAAAAATTTTCCCTTTTAGCCCCTTGAAGGCTTTGTGTAGATGAGTAAGCCTCAATGGTCCTGGAAGTAATTATAATAAATATTTAGGAAATATTAGAAAGTTTGAAGTGACATCATATTTTATTCTGACATGAATAACATCAATATTATTGACAACTGTGTAAGTATTTCCATAAACTTTTCAGAATTCTTTAAATGCAAAAGAGAACCTGGCTCATGTAGCTACACTTGAAAGCACAGACAACAATCCAAAATTAAACCAATAATTAGCAAATTTAGTTTGGATTACCTCAGCTATAGCTTATGTAACAATCTTAAGACTAGCAATTTAGCCTGGTGACATAAAAATCAGCTATTTTAAAATATGGGCAAAAATAATTTACACATTAATAAACACTATGACCTTTCATGTCCTACTTACAATATATGTGAACAAATGTTATTAAAAATCTCCTAGTACAGTGACCTCAGTGGATATATATGTAGTTAGTAGTTTTCAACTATGTGGTTTTTTACTTCTCTTTTATGTGATTTTGGAAGTTAAGCTATATGAACTGTGAAGACAGGCCCTGAGTTTTTCTTGCTTATATCAGGATTGTCAGTGCTGAGGCAAATATCTAGGATATAACCGAGATTCAATAAATAACTATTGAAGGAATGAATAAATAAATTAAGTGATCTATCAATCAATGAGAAGACTTGCAAAGTTATGGTCTGGACACAACACCAATTTATAACCTCCGCCTACTTTAACAACCTCATTTCCTACTAAACTGTGATATGCATTCAGTATAGCAGCCACATAACTTTATTTGCATTACTTAACATCCAACTCCTAGATGAATTGTGCGTCAGTGCTCACCTATATCTGACAACCTGAGCAAATCATTTTTAACAACCCTCTCTCTCCTCTATATGAAAAAAACTTTAGTAAAAACCATGTAGTAATTATGAACAATTATTCTCTTGCTGTGTTTTTGTTTTAAAACAAGTAGCATTTTAAAAAATTCAATGCATAGATTTTGTTCAAATGCAGCAGAATGTTTCTTGAATGAACTAAATTTGTCTTAAAAATTACAAAAAATTACAAATCGCACTTTGTGTTCTTTTTCGGTATTCTAGTTTGTCAACATATTTAAAATCTTCAAATGCTCACATAGAATGAAAGAATGGAATTAACTCAAGTTCAGTTGCTTCATTTTCACATAAGGAACCAACATTATTCTGAATCAGTTATTTAATGAAGGTAGATGTAGCACACAGAAATTGGCTAAAACAATCTTGATTCATAATCTTTAAAATCAAAGTGAGCAAGTATAGGTAAACGCATGTGTTGGAAGCCAACTGTTTACAACCATCTACTGAGCATTATCCAAATTAAGTTCTATGTAAAATGAAAAGATCAATGAAAGCACAATTAATATAATATGCTAATTTGAAGTTAATATACATATTTGAAAACTTCAAAAATAACCGAAACAACTGTTGGGAATTAGACTAATGAACTATTTTTTTCAGGGAGGATCTATCTATCTATCTATCTATCTATCTATCTATCTATCTATCTATTTATTTATTTAAAGATTTTATTTATTTGTCAGAGAGAGAGCACAAGCAGGGGGAGAGGTAGGCAGAGGGGGAAGCAGGTTCCCTGCTCAGTGGGGAGCCTGAGTCAGGACTCAATCCCAGGACCCTGGGATCATGACCTGAGGAGAAGGCACTGAGCCACACAGATGTCCCAGGGAAGGAGTATTTTATAATAGACATCATTTAGAATGGCCTGAACATGGTATTAATAAAGCTGACTTTCAATTGGTTTTTCATTGCTTTTTAAAGTTTCTACAAAAAATGAACTCCTAAAAAGAAGAAATAAAATGAACTCCTTACAACCTGTACCAATGGTAAACCAATGCTGTCTCCTTCTTGTGCACTGGTGATCTGCTATCTTTTAAAATTCACCTAAAAGCTAATTCCCTTATGAGGTCTTTCTTCACCATTACCAAGCAAAAACTAAGTTCTGTTTTTTCATTGTTCCTATAGCCTTAACATTTATACAATGAATTTTTCATTTCACATTTGTAGTACTCCTTCCTGCTACTAAGTACCCTACCCCACCCCAGATTGTAACATTGTAGATGCTATGTATGCATTTGGAATAAAGATGACCATAGCAGAATTAGGTCATTCGGGGAACTATGTTCTAACCAACTGAAACAACCAGCTTACCAATATAAGAATATTTATCATAAGATAGTAGTATCTCAAAAATTATTAAAGAAATTACATAAAATTATTCAGTCATTCTATAACTATTATAAAATATAAAATTATATGTCTCACATGGCCCCTTTGAATTTCTCTATGTGTTATTTCTACCACAGATTGCTACTGAAAGAAGTAAATGCACAAAGAAGAAAAATTTCAAATATATCCTTTCATTCATTAATTCCAAGTTCTTAAGAAAGTATAAAAGAACACAAGTGGGAATTTACTAGCAAAAGTAAAGTGTACTAAGCTTCACTGACCTCATGGGAAGTAATGGTGCTTTTCTAATCTTTGATTTTCGAGATTCTAAGAAATCATGTCTAATTTAATTGTGGGAAAGAGAGAAAGCCATTAAAGTTAGAAGTTGCATGGAAGGGAAGGTTCATTAAAAAAAAAAATCCAGATTAATGTCAAAATAATTCACCAGTTCAATTACCTGAGAAAATGAAGATGGGAGTTTCTAGTGTTATTGATGACAATAAAGGAAAGGAGAAAGGGGACAAAGAGTTTAATTGAGTATATGTGAAGAGACAAAGCTAGCTTAAATGAAAGCAAAGGTCAGGCCAGGTCTTCTCCAGAGACACGGAGATTTTTGAAAGTATGTATTGAAAGAGAAATTCAATCTAGAAGAATAAACTAACATCTTTTAAGAAAAGGAACAACTATTAATCCAAGGTTATGCAACCCCTTACAAAACATTCCAATAGTCCAGAAAGCAGTACATTTTGGTTGTGATTTGTGAGTTAATAAACTATAACAAGCTTCTCTTCAGTAGATTTTGTTGTCATTTATAATGCTACTATTTTACTCAGGGGACTATCTATAGCTAGTGACAGCTACCATTTCAGAGTAGGTTTACTCCTGAAGCTAGAATTAACTGCAGCAACAAATGCGAACAAAAAATTTCATGAGCATTTCTGTTTAACAGGAAACAAACATTTATAGCTTATATTTCTAAAAGTCCACTCTATGAGACGATATTAATCAGATTTTAAAATTACAACTAATTTTTTTTCAGAAGTACTGTATGTTTATTTGGAAAAATCTCTAAATGTGCAATTATATATTATATATATTTATATATGACAATCACCCTTAATTCAAGAACAGAAGCAAAATCATTGCACATATTTAATGCTTTTCTTCTGGTCTATCATCTAAGGATATATAAGTACTTGGAAGTGTTATTATATGTTACATACTATTTTACAACACATACTCTAATATGTACACATAGTATTATGTACATACTATTTTTGACATATATTTTTCATTTGTACATGCCACAAACACATTCCATTAAAATCAAATGTGTCATTAAGTTAATTTTGTAGCTTCATATAAGATTATTCTATTTGATCAAAATTTATTAAACCAGCCTTCCATATATATTCAGTTTTTTAAAATCATACGTGCATATAGTGCAAAGTGATAAATATTTGAAAACATATATTTTGGTATATAATTCAAAGTATTTCTTCATCATTAACTTCTGAAAGCAGGCAAACTGAATTAAAATGTATAAACATTTTTATTATAAGTAAAATAATAATATGTCCTTTAACACTTTTTAAAAATAATCTACCAACTATAAATCAGTATTCCCTATAGAAGTTTCTACAAAAATGAAAACATTCTAGATCTTCTCTGTCCAATGTGTGACCATATGTGGATACTGAATATTTGAAATGTGGCTAGTGAGACAGAGAAATTGAATTTTTATTTTTATTTAACAATAATTTTAATTTAAATAGTTACATGTGGCTAGTAGTGACTGTATTAGCATAGATACAGATTCAATAGGAATTTGTTTTGTAATTTGCATTTTTTGAATACTGTGAAGCTTAATTTTCTAAAATAAATAAATTAATCAAATGTAGTTTTGGTGTGAATTGCTTATTTATGACTTTAATCCAATCTTCTCCTGGAGTGCTCCAGATCAAAATTTTAAAGAAAAAAAGGACAAGAAGGAAAGAAGGAGGAAAGAAGGAAAAAGGAAGGAAGACATCCAAACTGCACAGTGTAGCAATATGGATACAATCAGGAGAAAGAAATCACACAAGTTAACAGGAAAGTGTAACATAAAGAATTACTAACTATAATAAAATAGTAGCCATAAGATATAAGGAAACTCTAAAATTGTACCCTGGGGCTGAGGGAGAGTACCCAAGGAAGTTCAAACTTGGAAGAGGTTCAGGTCTTGTTAGAGATTTGGTTTGATACACAGAATAGCAGAAGAGTTGATTGATTTGGTCAGGCTGGGGTTGTGGTGTTGGCAGCAAGCAGTAGGCCACGTTCTAAAATACAGGTTGGGGCGCAGGCCCTCAGCAACCAGTAATGTAGATGCAGGGAGAGTCTAGGTGCCAGAGAGGCCTTCTGAGTATGCAGATAAGGGGAGTCTTGCTAAGGGAGCACAGGTAGGCAGCTAAGTGCAGGCTATGTAAAGCTCCTGTTCTCTAGAGACTGCAGAAAAGTTATCACTAATCCAAGTCTGAAGGTTACAGAGGGACCACATTATGCACTGTTCGAATATCCTTGCTATGTTTGTAAAATTTCCATGCTTGTGAATCCCTGTTCCCCAAAGGGGAAGCCACACAGTACTGTAGATCTTTCTAGCTGCAGCTGCAGCTAATTTGCAGTCATGTAAGCTCGGCAACTTCAATCACAATCACTTGCTCAAAGTCTTAAGTTCAGAAGAAAGCAACTTATGAAGGAGATTCCTTGTGGATTCCATTTGGTTGGTGTTTGTGGCAGAGGATGTCCAAATTTGAGGATATTAATGGTTACAAAGTTGAGTTTAAGGCACAAAATGCAAATTACAAAACAAATTCCTATCTAAGAGATATTTTTGTTAGTAGAAGCAGTAAATCCAAGTCCTGACAACAAATTCAAGTCCTCACAACAGGACAACAGTAGCATATGGAGTTCCTCAGGCCAATTCTATAAAATTACATTTATAGCCACCTTTTTTCTTACAACTTAGTCCTGAGCCTGGTTCTCTAGCTCTAAACATATCTATATCTTGCTCACTATTATATATAACCTGCTTTATCACCTAGGGTCTGTTCTTGTGCATATAAATAAAAACCCTAATCAAGACAGAAATTTTTTTTCTAGAATAGGCTGTCAATCAAAAAAAATTCACAGAAACGAAAAGATTCTAAAACTGGTTATGTGGCCTACCTCAGGATGAGGGATATGAAATCTTAGATATTAATAATAGATAGGACTCTTCATAACTCGACATGTAATAAGGGGGATGGTTAAATTTTCTTGTGTGATCAAGAAAGTAGTGCCTAAGTCTTCAAGAAACAAAGGGACTTTTTTTTTAAGATTTTATTTATTAATGATAGAGATAGAGAGGGAACACAAGCACAAGGGAGCAGGAGAGAGAGAAGCAGACTCCCCATTGAGCAGGGAGCCCAACGTGGGGCTTGATCCCAGAACCCCCCGATCATGACCTGAGCCAAAAGCAGATGCTTAATGACTGAGCCACCCAGGTGCCCCACAAAGGGACTTCTGACACAGAATGAAGTGAATAGCATGAGGTCATCAGGATTTTGAGGTAAGCTGATTGATTCTGACTGCACTGGACAGTGAAAAAAAGTAGCAAAACATATAAACCACTACAACACGAATAACCTCAAAACCCTAATTTCTTAAAGGTAAAGAAAGATTTTTTAAAAATGTCTACAAACATGTTTAAAGAGCATTCCATGTGGTGATGATAGAAAAGAAGCACCAAACTAAAAATCCGATTTTATTGGTTCTGGCACTTAAAATGCAGTAGTGTCTTGACCGAAACAATTTCCTTGCAAGATACTGCCAGTTTTCACCTCCTCCCCACACCATAACTGAAAATTTCCAGATATAAAAGTAGAATATGTTTCCATTACATCCCAGAATTCCATTCCCTACTACATGAACTAGAAGAACCTGCTCACTTAAAATAAATGTTAAACCAAGAAAAATAGAAACATATTTTAGATGGGGTGAATTTCTCAATGAAGTCCACTTACAAATTCTGGATTGCCTATGCAAGTTTGTTGTTGTTCAGTGATATTTCTAACAACCTAAAAGAGTAGTTGATACTTAAATCTGCACTCAATGGATAGCTGTGGATAAGAGTACTACTTCTAGCAGATACGAAATAGATGTGGTTATTGACCATGTCAATTAGGTGCAATGGTATCTCGACCTCAATAAAATTAGATGCATATGAAAGTCACTCTAAGAGCTATTTAAAAATTACCAATGCTAGGTTTCTACATCCCAAAATTTTAAATTGTATGGTGAGGCACCAATATTATCATTTGAACAAGCTTCTCAGGTGACACAATAAGGAATCCTAACAATAATGAAGCAAGTAATTTTGTAGCAGATGTATTATATGTACCATCTTATCTACCCCAAGAACTCCCAGAGTATATTCATTACTTCAAAATGTTAGGAATCATTAATAAGGGAAGTATAGACATCATAGAAAGTGCTGGTTTCTAATATCTATAGGCCAAACAGATCCAGAACAGCTGCTGCTGCAGTATGGTTTTGTTTTTGTTTGTTTTTTTTCAATGTAAATGATGGAAGCAAAAGATAAGGTCAGCCAAAGCTACCTTAATAGAAAACAAGATCAGAGAGGTAATCAGTATGGTGCAAGCCAGAGGAATCCCTCGTGGTGAGTAATTTTATCTTGGGGCTTCTCAGACCAAACAAGATGATCAGCCTACCAAATTCATACTAATTTATAAAACCGAAATATGTCGTCTCGTGAACAGAGGTCTAACTGAGTTATGATGACAGAGCTAACACCCATTCATAGATGGAGAGCCCCTTGAATAAAGGCTGAGAACACGTGATATTGTTACAACTATGGAGCATACCTCTGCTCTTTACTTCTCACCTAGAACATGGGCCTTATGCTTTGGTGTACAGTGTCTTGCATGGTGGTCTTGCCACCATGAAAAAAAAATCGTCATGGGGGAAAGGTGACTTACTGCCCAAGGATGATGGTGACCTAAGGTGTCTTACTGCTCAAGGATGGTGGTGACCTGTAGCCTTGATAACATTGCTAATTAATGTATAAATACACTGTAGCTGTTAAGAGCATAGATTCTAGCACAGGGATGCCTAAACTCAAATCCAAGCTCCAGTACTTACTAGCTGAGTGACTTAAGCAAAATACTAACATTTTCATTATCTGTGTGTTCTCATCAATAAAATGAAGACAATATAGTACACATTTTCTTGGTGCTGAGGATTAGTATGCAAAAGAACTTTGAATAATGTCTGGTACACAACAAGTGTTATGTATATGGCTTGCTTTTTGTCATAATAACCTTGGACTCTAAAACTCTGAATTTGGTATATTGCATGTAATACATGATCCACTTTTTGTGTAAGCCATTGAGAAAGGTTTTGTGTTATTAACAGATGAAATTTAGTTCTGAATAATAATATTAAAAAATAATACAGTGACTACCAAGGAAGAAGAGAGCTATACATCTACATTATACATGCAGACATATATAGTTTTTGGATTATCTAAAAGAGGCTTATTTTTAAGGAGTTAATTTAAAAATATTTTTATGAATATAGCAATAAAACCTATTTTGAAAACACACCTTTGAACTTTGTAAAATTTTGTGCAAATTAATAAAAACATTTATAAAAGAAATCAAATTGAAATTATGTTTAAATGAATTCTGTAATTCCTTAAATTATAAAGAAAATAGATTAAATATACTTATAAAAACATACAAGCAAATTTCAGGAAATTTGAAAATGACATGGGGAAACTTTTATAGAGCTGCTTAAAATAAAGCATCTTGGATTTTGAATAAATAATTCTTGGTCTAAAATGGAAATGAGTCTAGTTTTCTTTTGAATAGTCAATGCAAAGGATAAAAAATAAAGCCTCACACAAAAGAGTAAAAGATCTAAATACTACTACTACTACTACTACTACTACTAAAAATAATAATTGAACTGTTTCGTGTTAAGGTAAGGAAAACCTCCTGGGAAAAAATCTGAATTGTAACTGCATCTTCCCTGAAATGATCAATAAGATAAACTTCTTAGCCTTCTATATCTAGTTGCAGAGAAAGGACTACCAACTGACTACTACTGATGTTTGAAAGAGAGCAATTTTCCCCAACAATTTGATAATAGATTACATATTTATAAAACATCTTTGAAGAATTGACTATAGTTAACCCACTTTTAGATCCTTCATGTCAGTCAATGCAGGTTAACTCAGCAAATGGTCATTTTATGCTTCGTATTTTCAATACCATATGATAATGATGTATTCCGTGTTATAATATAATATGGCATTTGTCTTTTCAGTTTATAATTGGAGTCTTTAAAGTTATTAAATAGTATTTTCCCCTTTGGTGTGTCTTAATATATTGCAAAATGAATTCAACATAACGCTATGTTTAAAATAGCATTGTGACTAGCTAACTGGTCAAGTTTTATAACATAATGTAGAAGCCACCATGATAACTAAGTCAACCAGGATTGTTACTACAAAATTCCAACCATGATCAGTTTTTCTCAGGCATTTCATTTCTAATTTTTCTCATAGAGAAATTCAAAGAATCTATGTAGGTAAAGTGTTTATGCAGTTACCACATGAATTCATCAACTATCAGTAGGTTACAAATCTGTTTCAGTAGTTTCCTAAACACTGTTCATGTGGGCCATATCAGACATGGGACTTGGTTAATTTCTGCCTTACATGTGATGAGGGAAGAGTAAGAAATGATAGGATAACCCCATAGAATTGCTTGGAATTCAATTATTATGTAAATTGAATTATGATTTGAACACTGGACTCACACAAATTCTTCCATTTTTCTAAAATAAAGCATCAAATACACCTGGTTTCTCTACCATCTGGCTTTTTGTTTGTTTCACTTTTTTTATTAACATATAATGTATTATTTCAGGGGTACATGTCTGTGAATCATCAGTCTTACACAATTCACAGCACTCACCATAGCACAAAACCTCCCCAATGTCCATCACCCAGCCACCCTATTCCTCCCCTCCCAACCCCCAGTAACCCTCAGTTTGTTTTGTGAGATTAAGAGTCTCTTATGGTTTGTCTCCCTCCTGATCCCATCTTGTTTCATTTTTTTCCCTCCCTGTCCCTCCAACCCCCCACCCTGCCTCTCAAATTCCTCATATCAGAGAGCTCATATGATAATTGTCTTTCTCTTATTGACTTACACTATCTGTTTTTAAATGAATTATTACAATTGTAGGCAAATTGCCAAAGAAAGATAAAATGTATAAAAACTACCCTGGCTACCCAACAATATACAATATTGTTTTTGAGGGTAGAGTTATTATTCTTCAAAAGCTCATAATCTTAAATAGAGGTAATATTACTTCAAGGTAAGGTCTAAGCACCACAAGGGAAAACCTGCCACATTTTCTATCCCTCATAATTTATTAGCATCTTTAAAAAGCTAATTCTTTGTGCTTCTTCACTAAAATTACCAGCAAGATATAACTTCACATTGGCATTATCATTAAAATTTATTATTCTCAGCAGTTCATATAGTGAAGAAATATGATAGGGAAAAAAGATTCTTTCTGGAAATTAAAATTCACACAAAAATTCTAATCATTTGATTTAATAATTTCATTATTTTCTTTATTTTGATCTACTATGTGGATGCAGAGAATAATAACTAGTGTTCTCTTAAGAAAATGCTTAACTAAACATTTTTTTCTTAAACAGAGAGAATAGGAAGTATTTTTTCTATATGCTACATTTAAATTTATATAAGGGACAAATTAGGACCTCAGTCATAGGAATGCCCCAGAAAGTACATAGAGTAGTCAAATACAAGATGTCCATGTTGCTATTTCGTTTCCAGTTTTGTAAGATTAGGCATAATTATGGCTAACATTTTCAGGTAGAAATGATCAACTTACTGGTTTTTGGTTTTTTTTAGGGTAAATATAATTTTTTAATCTGGTAGACAAAGAATATGAAGAGGAAAAACTACTTCATCAACAGTGCTCAACATGAACAATTAAATCTACATAGATGTGTAGAACAGTTTATCAAAATGCTGTGGACAATAAATAGTCTCAGATTAACGCCATGCTTTTCATTAGAGGCAGATCATCAACCCAGATGAGAATAGTGCCAGAGGTTTGAGATAGAAAGTACACCCAATAGGATGACTTCTGCATAAGTAACAGGATACTACCCTGTGCACCAAAGCATATTCAATTAAGACATTTATTTCAAAAAAAAAAAAACAAAAAAAACCCAAAAGAAAACATTAGCGTTTTAAAACAAAATAACAAAATAGCATAGCCTTTCAGTAGATAAAGCAGTGTGTGTTGCAGAAGAGAAAGAAATCTACAAAGTATTAAATCAAGAAGAGTGTAAAAATCTAGATTACTGATTAGTAGCCATTAAAAAAAGGGTATCAACATTTTCTGGGGTTTTTATTGTGATACTAAACCTAATGCATAATTTCATAAGTTATTTATTTTACCTGGGAATGTGGAGAGGATACGCCTAGTTCAGAACAACAGGTAGTTAAGAACTAGTAGAAAAATTCCTCAGAAAAATCTGACCTTTCTCCTGCCAGGACAAATGCCCATCCATCATCCTACCATGTGCTATTCACAAGTTGTATCTTATATTAGGAATGTCTGGACATTTTCACCAATAATCCACACTCTTGGGGGGTTCCCAAAGCCCATTTTCTGGTTTGGGAAGGGAGAACTTCCATGCCAAGTAGTTCCAAAGGTGGTATCCCAGACTAAGGAAACACTTGCTACCTTTCCCAATCAACCTACATTTTGTCTGGTCCATAATCCTGGATAGCGGCCAAACTTGATACCTGCATTCTGTAGCATTGTTCAATTATATGTGTTTCTTTGAGAGAATCTTTAATGTAATAACCAAAGTAGGAAGGAAAAAAATCTACCTAACTTTTGTGTTAGTCAACCCTCATTATTATGATGTATTGGCTTCTTGCCAATGGTCTATCAGTACAGAGAATAATGGTAATAGTAATACCTATACAGTAATATATTAATATACATTAATACTGCACAATAATACAATAATCACCTTTTTATTTATTGCTTTCATTCTTATGATTAGAACCTGTAAAACACTGAATTATTAACTCTGCCTCTTTCACCCAGAATTCTTTTTTTCCATAAATGTAGAATATACTTTCTTATCTTTTGACACTGTGTTCATCCATGAGATCCACCTTGATCTAAGGAATGTGCACAGAAACCAAGATTGTACCAACTCCAAGCTGAGGACTTAGAAAAACGTGTATGTTTCCACTAGCATTCTTCTGCCCTGCCACTGTCGTGGGAGGAATATGCCCCAGCTAGTGGACTGAACCAATAAACATAAAGGCCTCATGGTGTGGATTTGCACCCCAGCTAAATCTTGGAGCAAAGGCCAGTTGAGCCCAGCCAAGGCAACCTAAATCTGCTAATGCCTATTGATATTCAGATCTGTGAGCAAGATGATTGCTATTTTAAACCAGTGAGTTTGGGAAGTTGTTAAACAGCCATAGCTAACTTCTCTCTCTTCTTTCTCAGTCACTCTGTCTTTTAATTCACAAATCAATTTTAAAATAATTTTATGTTATGCCAATTCTCCTAGCATTCAAGATGCTTTGGATTCTGATAATCAAGTTCTACCAGCAGATTGGGGGAGGAGTAGAATCTTGCAGTTAAAAGAAAAATCTTCTCTTTTCCACAAATGGTGTGATGACTTTCACAGATCTTTTAGCAATTTTACTAACTGATGTTGTTGATTTCCAAAAAAAAATCCCTAGAACTTCTATGTATGACCAAGGGGAACATTTTAAGGTTTATTAAAAGAAAATCCACTTTGCTGTGTGTGCATTGAGAATATTATTGAATTCTGAATAGTTTCATCTCACTAATTTTTCAAACATTTTTCACTATGGAAAGAAAGTAAATCTTTGGATTTTCTAAAGCTCAAATCATCTTCAATATTTTACACGGCACTTTTATGAGACAGTTAAGATGCTCTGGATAACAATGTTCTATTCTTATTTTATTGATCAAGAAAGCTAAGCATAAAAATGTTACACACTTTTCTGCAAACAAAGGAATCACCCAGGAATTATGATGCCTTCAAAATTTCAGTTTCAATTCAATGTCCACTATGTACAACTTCTAGTGAAGTTGAATAGTAATACTCTCTGTGAGAACATTCAAACCATTTTATAGTTCTTTATAAATCCTTTTACATACTATGAGATTAGAAAATCAAAATGTTTTATAGATAGCAATATGGATCATAGTGATTTGTATTATATTTACAAAATGCTTATACATCAAAACCATCCCCTCAAATTTCTATTAATCCTCAGCATTTATGAAACAGCATTTCTAGCTAAAAAGATTTGAGTATTGCAGCAGTCAACATTCAAATTCAACTACTTATGTATAGATTTATTTCTCTTTTCTTATGAGACTGCTATACATTTTTTAAAGTTAAACTACTATACACTTTTTTAGAGCTTTATTAATAGTTCCATAATTTTAGAATCAAGCCAATGTAAATTTTTGAATACTCAACATCTTTAAACACCAGTGAAGGTTTTAAATGCTTTACAGATATAAAATATTCATATTTAATTTCTCAAAGGAAAACTGATTTAACTTTAGGGTAAGCATCACACACACAAAAAAAGAAAAAAGTAAATATTTTGAATAAAATCAGTTCAATTCACAATCCTTAATCATAAAAATGCCCGAGCTTATTTCTAGCAGCTCCTTCTCTTAACATATTGAAAAGTATTAAATTCAGGTTTTGCAAAGTATCTTTCTTATCATAGTAGCCTGAATGTACCATTGTTTCTTTCTCAAAAGTTGATAAAATGTTAAATTTTACAAATATTAAGAATAGTCATGACTAATGTGCAAAAGGGACCTAAGGAATACTTGTAGATTTTAGTCTAGTTTTACTCCTTTAATATTATCTTGAATATTGATGATCTTACAATATATCCTATTAGATCTTCTCAGAGTAAGAGTTAATAAATACCAGAGATTTGAGGAGAGTGGCAAATCTCCAAATGTCATACTATGGAGAATGGGCAAAGAAGCAAACTCAGGTCACAAAGGAAGTTTCTGAAGCACCTACAAAATGTTGAAGGGGATGAATTTACATTGGCCCAAATCATGAACAAACAAGCGATTTTATATTTCCAGGTAAAAAACCTGGTTGTAGTAGTGGATTAATCCAGGGCATGCCTTCACTTAATGGCTTACTGGAAAGTAAGAGGGCTGAAAGTTTTGTAAAGAGAGCTGAAGTGGGACACCTGGGTGGCTCAGTCCATTGGGCATCTGCCTTTGGCTTGGGTCATGATCCCCGGGTCCTGGGATGTAGTCCCTTATTGGGCTACCTGCTCAGCGGGGAGCCTGCTTCTCCCTCTCCCCCTCTCCCTCTGCTGCTCCCCCTGTTTGTGCTCTCTGATAAATAAACAAAATCTTTAAAAAAAAGAGAGAGAGAGCAAGAGCTGAAGTGATGAATTATGAGATCTTGTTGGAAAATAACAGCAATATGGAGCTAACAGAGTTATGGAAAAGACAGCATGGAAATATTTCTAAATGACTGAGGTCAAGAAACAGTGGTGAGAAAGGAATCAGAGAGATATAAAATTGGTTTTTACTTGGAAGATAGGAGTTAATATTTTGTAGTGGAGATGTTTTGTGAAGTTCAGTGAATGCTATTAAAGTTAACTGAAAAAATAGTATGAATATTCACATTAACAATCAAAAACCACACTATAGTCAAACTATGGAAAGAACCTAGATGTCCATTCAACAGAAGAATGGATAAAGAAGATGTGGTGTGTATACACACACACACACATACACACACACATAAATATACAATGGAATACTATGTAGCCATCAAAAGAAACGAAATCTTGCCATTTGCAATGATGTGGATGGAACTAGAGGGTATTATGCTTAGCGAAATAAGTCAATTAGAGAAAAACAATTATCATATGAGCTCTCTGATATGAGGAATTTGAGAGGCAGGGTGGGGGGTTGTGGGGGATAGTGAGGGAAAAAATGAAACAAGATGGGATCAGGAGGGAGACAAACCATAAGAGACTCTTAATCTCACAAAACAAACTGAGGGTTACTGGGGGGTGGGAGGGGAGGGATGGGGTGGCTGGGTTATGGACACTGGGGAGGGTTTGTGCTATGGTGAGTGCTGTGAAATGTGTAAACCCAATGATTCAGAGACCTGTACCCCTGGGGCAAATAATACATTATATGTTAATAAAAAACAAAAAACAAAATCAAAAACACTTTTTTTTTTAGATTATAGTACTAATCTTTTGGTATCCTACTCAAAACACATCTACCACAGAGTAAGGATACACATTAAATAATTTGTGGCATATTAAACACTGTTCTTAGTTTTTCTTTATTATTTGTTGGCATCCTAGGATCTTCTATGGATAACAAAATACTACAGTGAAATCCACACAGTGAGCATAATTTCCATTTAAAGTTATATTAAGCCAAAAATTGCTAATGATTATTTATTAAGGTAGTAGTATGTGTTTTGAAAGGGAGAGAGAGAAAAAGTAGAAAAAAGTAGAAAAAAAATTGGCCATAAATATGAGAATAGGAAACGAGATGTGTAATAGAATAACAGTACAGGAAACACAGCCATCCGTTACTTACAGCTACTATATCCAAAAAGTATTATATTAATTAACTAATAAAACTTTTATTCAGTACCTTTTCAAAGTCAAACACTGCCCTTATTTCAAGGAGTAAAAAGTAAGTAAGTTCTTGATCTTCTACTCAATATGGCCTAATCTTGTATGAGAAATTCACAAATAATTTTACTACTGAATAAGTGTTAAAGGTTACAGTGGTGTTTTAGTATTTTGTGTGATTACTATGGTGACACACTGGAAAAAAAAACTTTAATAATGCTTGTGGTGCTAGAAATTTCAGCATAGAGAAATATTTGTTTAAGTGATCTCTGAAAGACGAAGATTCAATTTTTCCAGGTCAGACAGGGAGAAACAACCTATAGTAAATGAACAGCAACCCCCTTATCCACATCATTGAAAGCCAAATTTAAATACTAAATTGATGGATAATGTGAATTCTCAAAATAATATGTATTATGTCTATTTGATTTGTGCTAAGCTATAAATGCACAGAAACTTTGTTAGACATTTTATATATTATGCTATATTATTTTATATTAACCGATACTATACCATATATCAATCGATATTACATATTACACTTATTATATTTGTATTTTTTATATTTATTTTATATAATATATTTAATTTTATATCAAAATATATTTATATACTTTAATATTTTGACATTTATATTATACTGATGTTTATTACATATTATATTATGTGGTCTATTGCAATTATATAAAATATATATAATATACATTTTATTTGCATTATTTTCAGTGATAGTGTATCCTAAATTATGTTTTATATTACCATATATCATTGTACTTTTAAAATACTGTGAAATCTAAACGTAGAACTTTTATAAATTTAGCCTATATGATTGCACATGATTATGTATATGAATCACATATAAAATATATGATCAAAACAACACCAAAGACACAATTCATGAAAGAAAGAAATAATGGATAATCAGGATTTCATTGCAATTAAAAACTTCTCCTCTGTTGGGCGCCTGGGTGGCTCAGTGGGTTAAAGCCTCTGCTTTCGGCTCAGGTCATGATCTCAGCGTCCTGGGATCGAGGCCCGCATCGGGCTCTCTGCTCAGTGGGGAGCCTGCTTCCTCCTCTCCCTGTCTCTCTGCCTGCCTCTCTGCCTACTTGTAATCTCTCTCTCTGTGTCAAATAAATAAATAAAATCTTTAAAAAAAAAAAAAAACTTCTCCTCTGTGAAAGACAAAGTCAAGGGAATGAGAAGATAAGCCACAGACTGGGAGAAGATATTTGCAAAAGACTTATCTGATAAAGGACTGTTATCCAGAGTATACAAAGAAAGCTTAAAACTCAACAGTAAGAAAACAACCAACCGCATTAAATGGGCCCCAAATCTGAACAGGTATCTTGCCAAAGATATACACATGGCAGATAAGCATATGGAAATATGCTCTACTTCCTATGCCATCAGGAAATGCAAGTTAAAACAGTGAGATACCACCCCACACAGATTAGAATGGCCAGATCCTGGAATACTTGTCAACACCAAAGGCTGGTGAGAATGAAGAGCAGTAAGAATTCTCATGCATTTCTGATGGAATACAAAATGACACAATCACTTTGAAAAACAAAACTAAACACATAATCCAGCAATTCTGCTCCTTGGTATTTACCCAAAGGAGCTGAAACCTTAGGTCTACACAAAACCTTCACAAAGATGTTTATAACAGCTTTATACATAATTGTTAAAACCTGAAAGTAACCAATATGTCCGTTAGTAGGTAAATGGATAAGTAAACAATGGTACATCCAGACAACAGAATATTATACAGTGCTAAAAAGAAGAGATTTCAAGCCATGAAAAAACACGGAGGAACCTTAAATGGCTATGACTAAGTTAAAGAAGCCAACCTCAAAAGATTATATACACTGTATGATTGAAAATAAATGACAATCTGGAAAAGGCAAAATTATGGAGATGGCAAAAGGATCAGTGTTTGTCAGGGGTTGTGGGGAAGGGAGAAATATAGAAGTTAAGCACAGAGGATTTTTAGAGTAGTGAATCTATTCTGTATAATACTGTAATGGTAGATACATGTCATTACACATTTATCAAAATCCTCAGAATGGGCAACTCCAAGAGCGAAGACTAAGATAAACTGGACTTTGGGTAATAATGATTTATCAATATAGGTTTATTGATGATAACAAATGTACCACTCTGGTGCAGTGTTTTGATAGTGAGGAGGCTGTGCATATGTGTGGGGAGGAAATTTCTGTATTGTCCCCTCAAGTTTGCTGTGAACTTAAAACCGCTATAACAGGTAAATTTTATTTAAAAATACAGTTTCAAATTATATCAGATTTCTCCTCTTCTATTAAACTATATTTTAATATTCCATCACCAAAACTTGATCTGGTATAATCATAAACATGTGCCAAATTTTACTTCGAATATACATGAGACATATATTACAATTATTTCACTTACATATAATCTACTTGTAGGAGAAAATACTCTTTTCACACTCTTAGGAAACTAATCAGATGTTACAAAATTAGAGCCTTTGTAATTGAACAAAGAATTTGTTTCTGTTGACATCAAATGGTTAGTAAATATGAACCTTGTGTGATAATTTTTTTCACTTTTTAAATGTATTTTCTATTTTCTGCATTATTTCTGAATTTGATTTAAAAATGTAAAAATGAAGCTACAGAATAGAATGACTACTAAGTTTTCCCAGACCTAGTTAATAGGTTCAGATTGAATCTAAAGTGTCAGGTTTTATTGGTAGCATATTGAAAAATAGGATTTGAACATACATAAAAACAATAATTGATTGAAGATCCATGTTATAGATAAAAACAAAATGACAACTTTTTTTTTTTTTTAATTTTAGTAGGCTTCATGCTCAGCATGGAGCCCAGTGTGGCGCTTGAACTCATGACCCCAGGATCAAGACTTGAGCCGAAATCAATAGGTGAATACTTAACCTACTGAGGCACCCAGGAGCCTCCAAAATGACAACTTTTATTCACCAGTCATTTAACTGTGGAGCAACTTTCAGTGATGTAAAAGAAAAAAAAAAGTGGATTTAAGTTTTAATTAAAAGAAGGTTATTTGGCACTAGAAAGTTGTTTCTTCAAAGCTACATCTCCTATCCTTATTTATATCCTCCACAGTCATAACAGCACACTATTTTTATTTAAATTGCCATAAATAAGCAATGGATCAAGTCAGATTATGGATGAAAGACTAACAGATAATCTTGTTCAGTTCTCAAATTTCTCATTTCAGTTTTGTAATAACACCATATGCTGTTCATTAATCATAACAATATAATCACAGAATGACTATATTTTAATAGATTATTCCTAATATTTCTCTACTCGCAGTTCAGTATAATTTTAAAGACAACTATTGAACACCCAACTCTCTATCAGGCACTTTGAGAAGCAGTGGGATACAAAAATGAGCTACAGAAGTTGAACTTGGGGCACTTGTGTAGTTCAGTCAGTTAAGTGTCTGCCTTCAGCTCAGGTCATGATCTCAGGGTACTGGGATAGAGCCCCAGGGCAGGATGTAGGGTCAGCAGGGATTCTGCTTCTCTCTGGCTCTCCCCACTGCTTGTGTGCTGGTTGCTATTGATTTGCTTTCTCAGATAGAACTTCTAATTACTTCCACAAGACACTGATTGAAAATGCAATTTTTTCCTTCAACATCAGATGTGCTATTGCTGTTTTCATATTTTTATGAGGGTAAGAGATGATCATGTTCTTCTAAACTTCCCCACAACCACCTGGCCAAGGACATTTAAAGAACAAACAATTTTCATTTGTGTCAATTATCAACACCAATCATTTTGGAATAAATTAAATACTCTGTTCTTAATAAGGAAAGTATATTACTGTTGATATTTTAAGCTATGGTATATGTGAATTAAAAGAATGTCAAGAAATAATTTCTCATCAAGATGGGTATAATTCTACTGAAGGATAGAACCATTAATATAAATAAAGGTCAAGATATGTTTACTAAAGCTATTTTCATGCCATGTAGAGTGCTGTTGATGATAATAAAAAATATAAAGAATATTAGAATATTTAACTGCTTTTAAAAATTTTTAATGGCTAATATTTAATATTGATGTCATTGCCCTTTCAATATCATTGTAGCCTTGATGATGTGATTTGATGTGAAGTCAGAAAAGAATTCTTGAGACATTTCAGTGCAAAAAAGGTGGTTTTATTAAAACACAGGGACAGGACCCTTGGACAGAAATTGCTGCACTGGGACTGTGAGGCAGGATTGATTATGTACTTTTAAGTTGGAAGGGGTGGAGACAAAGGAAGTTTCCAAAAGGATTTTCACATGTTAAAGAAAACTTACAGGATCCTGAAGGCCTGGCTACTGTCAAACTAATATTATTTCTTTTTTCCTCCAGGAAAGCATTAACATTAAGACAGTTGGGAGTTCCTGGAGGAATGTCATACTCTGCCTTCCTCAAGTATTTGTCAATGGGCTGCAAGCTGTAAGGAGATTTAATTTTATCTACATTTCCTTTTGTCTTTGTTCTCCACACCATTTATAGTATACAAGGGTAAAGGAATGTCCTTTCTGCTCTCAAAGGAGCTCATATAGATAGAGAAAAGCTGTTTAAAGAATAGTGTAATAAAAACTCAAAGGTGTTATAAAAAGAGCACCTAATCTGAACCTGTCCTTCTGATGTGGGCAACAAAGGCAGAAGAAAAATTATTAAATTTTCTTACTATACAACCCACTGAAAAATCCTTGAAACAGGAAGACTGACATTCCTCTAGGGACTCAACTGCCTCGGATGTTAATACTTTTTGCTAAAGGCAAAAGGGAATCTTAGCCTGACCCCCAGGATCCTGTAAGTCTACTTTAACCTATAAAAATTCTTTTATAAATTTCCTTTACCTCTAAACCCCCACGATACATGTTTACAATCATCCTCCAGCATACTGAATACACATCTGAAGGGCCTCATGACTAAGTTTTTATCAGGCGGTTATAAATGGGCTCTTTCCAACAATAGCTAGCTAGCCCCTTCAAGGTCCTGGAAACCCTGCTTCCAAATTCCTCAGAGACTTACGCTCTCCCAAACCCCCTCCCAACTTGAAAGTGGGCCACTCCTCGTGACCCAGGAGCAGCTCTTTCTGCCCAGCAGTCCTGTCCCCATACTTTAATAAAACCACCTTTTTGCACCAAAGATGTCTCAAGAATTCTTTCTTG
>LNAC01001502.1:75951-91183 GCA_002007465.1 Ailurus styani | reverse complement strand
TGAGTGCTGTGAACTGTGTAAGACTGGTGATTCACAGACCTGTACCCCTGAAACAAATAGTACATTTATGTTAATAAAAAAAAAGTTACTCTGCGTTTCTAGAGCTCTGTTTTCTGTAGCGGGTACTTTAAGGAGCAAATATTGTGTCTGTTGCACATCATCAGGGTTCCACTCCCTTTACTTTCTTCTCATTTTCTTCTTTTCCTCTTTCTCTTTTCATGTGTTGAAAGTTCTCATTGAAGAAGCAAACAAATGGCCCTACAGTTCTCGCTAGTAATAAGCACCCCCAGGGATCAAAGCGAGTAGCTGGAGCCCACACCCGGCTCCTCACCCAGCCTGGAGCCCACTTAGGATCCTCCCTCTCCCTATGCCCCCACCCCCCACTTTCTCAAAACCAAATAAAATAAAATAAAAATAGCCCCTGATTCCCTAGTATATATCATCTTGGCATTTAGGAAGGAAGCAATGTTTCCATTATCTATTTGATTGAAAGATCAATTTTTATCAGGGAGTTTACATTTTTTTTAAAGATTTTATTTATTCATTTGACAGAGAGAGATTACAAGTAGGCAGAGGCAGGCAGAGAGAGGAGAGAGGAGGAAGCAGGCTCCCCGCTGAGCAGAGAGCCCGATGTGGGCCTCGATCCCAGGACCCTGGGATCATGACCTGAGCCGAAGGCAGCGGCTTTAACCCACTGAGCCACCCAGGCGCCTGGGAGTTTACATTTTATAGCAGTCAGCTTTTACTTGTGAGTTTAAAGATGCAGTCAACAAATGTCTATTTAGCAAGGTGCCACGGGGGACGTAAAAACTAGGACAGTCTGTGCTTCCGGATGACCAACTACTGTTCAATATGTAATTGGAGCATATGTAAAAGAGGAACTGAAAAGCTAGGAAAATACTTGAAATCTTTCCCTATCAAACGTTCCCTCCTAAGCTCCAATGTTCCTCTTTTTTTTTAAATAAAGATTTTATTTATTTATTTGACAGAAACAGAGACAGCAAGAGAGGGAACACAAGCAGGGGGAGCAGGAGAGGGAGAGGCAGGCTCCCCGCCGAGCAGGGAGCCCGACACTTGGCTCGATCCCAGGACCCTGAGATCATGACCTGAGCCCAAGGCAGATGCTTCACCAACTGAGCCAGCCAGGCGCCCCAAGTGTATTTTCTTCTTAAATTACTTTGTGAGTTTCTAAGACTCTTGAAATATTCTGGCATCTCTTTCCAGTTTGCTGTCACTTCACCTGAAATCCAGCTGGAAGGCTTCTATTTCAGCTTTATTCCATTACTGGTTTTCTAATCAGATATTTCATGGTGACGAAACTTAATTGAGACATGGTTCCTAGGACCTTGGGACCTAATGACGGGAGATGGGCGTCCACATGCTGCTCTGACCCGACGAGATGAGTACCTGTTAGGGCCTCAGTCTGGGCTCTGTGGAGCCACCTGAGTGTGATGCGGATGTTGGAGAACTGAGAAGACATCGCTGCAGACTCCAACGCTGTTACACCTGATAAAGGAAAGCTGTGTGCGTGTGTGTGTGTGGGGGTTCCCGGCTGGCTCATTCAGAAGAGCAGGTGGCTCTTGATTTTGGGGTCATGAGTTTGAGCCCCACGTTGGGAGTAGAGATTTCTAAAAAAATTGTATTAAAAAAAAAGAAAAGTTGTGAGAATATTTATCATTGCCCCTACAGAATACACACCTTTTTTGGGAATACATACCTTTTCTTTCCTTTGAGAATATGTATTTTTGTTTACATCTGGGGTGGCATTAATTTGTCATCCTTAAAATATGTTTATTGGTAAACTATGAACTATGTGATTATTAATAAAATTAGCTTTTATCCCCCCATTAAAAAAGGGATCCTAAGAGAATACTATGAATAATTGTATGCCAACAAGTTAGGTAACATAGGTGAAATGGACAAATTCCTAGAAACACAAACAACCAAAACTGATTCAAGAAGGAATGGAAAATCTCCACAGACCTATCATGAGTAAAGAGATCGAATAGCTGCTGTGATCTGAATGTTTGTGTTCCCCTAAAATTCCTATGTTGAAGTCCTGACCCCCCAAAGGATGATATTGGGAGGCAGGGCATTTGGGAGGTGATGGGGATGGGATCCATGAGTGGGATTCGTGCCTTCGTCAAAGGGGCTGCAGTGAGCTTGCCTGCCCCTTCCCTCACGCGAGGCGCAGAGCTCTCACCTGACCATGCTGGCCCTGTGATCGCAGATTTCTAGATTATAGAACAGATGAGAAACTGCTGTGGTTTATAGGCCACCCATCTGTGGCATTTTGTTAAAGCAGCCCAAGTGGACCGAGTCAATCAGTAATCAAAACCCTCCCAAAAGAAAAGTCCTGGCTTTGTTTAAATAAGAATTGACACCAATCCTTCCTAAACTCATTCAAATAATGGAAGAGGAGGAAATACTTCCTAATCCTTTCTTTTTTTTTCAAATTTTTTCAAATCCTTTAACATTTATGTAGGTAAGTCTCTCCCATTTTTTTTTGAAGACTCCCGAAGACTTTGAGGATTTTATTTTTATTTTAAAACAGATTTTAGGGGCACCTGGGTGGCTCAGTCGTTAAGCACCTGTCTTTGGCTCAGGTCATGATCCCGGGTCCTGGGATAGAGCCCCGCATTGGGCTCCCTGCTCAGCAGGAGGCCTGCTTCTCCCTCGGCTTCTGCCCCTGCTAGTGTTCCCTCTCTTGCTGTGTCTCTCTCTGTCAAATAAATAAAAATCTTTTTTTAAAAGATTTTATTTATTTATTTGACAGAGAGAGATCACAAGTAGACAGAGAGGCAGGCAGAGAGAGAGGAGGAAGCAGGCTCCCCACCGAGCAGAGAGCCCGATGCGGGCCTCGATCCCAGGACCCTGAGATCACGACCTGAGCCGAAGGCAGAGGCTTTAACCCACTGAGCCACCCAGGCGCCCTAAATAAAAATCTTTAAACAAAATAAAACAAAACAAAAACCAGATTTTATTTATTCTTTGGAGAGACAGAGAGCAAGCATGAGAGAGGACGAGCTGGGGGGGGTGGTGGCCAGTGGCAGAGGGAGAAACAGACTGCCCGCTGAGCAGGGAACCCAACTCAGGGCTCGATCCCAGGACCCCGAGACCACGACTGAGCCGAAGGCAGATGCTTACCCAACTGAGCCACCCAGGTGCCCTGAGGATTTTACTTTTTCACAATAAAAGAAAAGGGGTCAGTCCAGCTGGGGAGGTAGACCCTCCGCTGAACTCAGTTCTGGGGCAGGAAGCGATCTGACACCCTCCCCTCACTCTCAGCTCTTAGAAAGGGATCTGGAAGTTATAAAAGTGGTAACTATCTGTATTACTTCACAGCCTAGGAAGGGAGAAAACAAAAGTAAAAATATACAGTCTAATAAAAATAGTAGAAGCCCGATACTTTCATTCCAGGATGTCTGCAAAGGAGAGATTCTATGAAGCGTGGATGTAGAAAAGGCATCCCTTCTAACAGAAAAAATAAATTGTGGACCATCACTCAAGGCCAGAGATGCAACCACAGAGAGCAACTGGCTTCAATCCCATGGTCACCGGGGAGGGTGCATACCCGAGAACTTGGGACAAGGCCTTCTGGCGCTGTGGTTCAACAGCCTTTGGGGGGCGGTGGAACCAGAGGCCAACACCGGCACATGTGGAAAAGGCTCCCAAGGCAACAACAGGAGGGTCAGAAACCAGCTAAGGTTTGGGTTAGATGCCTTTTGCAATCTAGCCTGTACTTGCTTTCGTGTGAAGGGCTTTCAGAGGCATCTGAGACATGTGTAGGTGACCCTTCTTGTGAAAGGCAGAGAGGAGCCTCTTTAGGAAGGCTTTCTACTCATTCGTTTTCAGTTCAGTTCACCATGTAGACTAGGAAAGCTGCTGCGAGCTCTGCCCACGAGCTTCGAACTTGGACACAGGACCAATACCATCCAGACAAGCGAATGAATGGCATTTTCCCGGTTCATCTGCTGCTTTGGACTGAACAGGTGTAATCTTGTTCGAGAAAAGCGTGTAAACGTAGGGCCAGATTCTGTTAGTCTCCATCCCAGAAAATTGGTGAGGCACTCCTCGGCTCTTGTATAATTCAGTGACTGGCTTTGCCATGTCCTTGTACTGTACTAGCCTAGTGGCCACAGCTTCAAGGTCATCATCCACCTGCTGGACTAATTGTTCCTGCGTGATGTCATCAATCCCAGGTACACCAGGTGGACTGAAGTCCAGGTTATGTACCCTTCCACTAGGAGGGTGACTCCAATGTCAGCTGAGATGATCTTTGAGTGTTTCCAGTACAACGTTCTAAGTGATCACTGTACTAGATCCAGTTCACAGATTTTTGTCTAGGGCTTCAGCCTGAACTAAAGTCCTAGGAAAACCATCCAGCGGCTGTTCTCCGGCTCCGGCATCATCAGGCATGTGATCACATGCTCTGGAACCACAAGACCTTTCTCTCTGTACTGCTTTGCTGGATCACCAACTTGTGTGTTGGCTTCGATGTTCTTCCACAAGAAGTGGCCACTGGAGAGACGACGGAGGCCAAAGCTCTGAGCAATCCTCCAGCACACGGTGCCCTTGGCCAAGCCAGGCACAAGGATGACCACACACAGGAGTTTGGAAGCCATTGCCCCTGCCAGGCAGGGAGGGGGCAGCCAAAACAGGCAACCCGGACAGCGGCCCCAGAGAAGCTCTGGGAACTTTGTTTCTTCTGCTTCTGCCTCTGACACTCTCCCCTTGTCGGGAACTCCTGATTGCTATAGCTTTGTAATATAATTTAAAATCAGGAAGTGTGATGCCTCCAGTTTTGTCCTTGCTCAAGATTGCTTTGGCTATTTGGGGTCTTTTGTGGTTCCATATGAATTTTAGGAGTGTTTTTTCTAATTCTGTGAAAAATACCTTTGGAATTCTGGTAGAGATTGCTTTGGGTAGTGTGGCCATTTTAACAATATGGATTCTTCCAATCCATGAATATGGGTTATCTTTCCATTTATTTATGTCATCTTCAATTTCTTTCATTAATGTTTTATAGTTTTCACTGTACAAATCTTTCACCTTCTTAGTTAAATTTAATCCTAAGTATTTTATTGTTTTGATGTGATTGTAAGTGGGATTGTTTATTTAATTTCTTTTTTGGATAGTATGTTGTTAGTGTATAGAAATGCAACAGATTTTTTAGTGTTGATTTTGTATCCCACAACATCACTGAGTGCATTTATTAGTTCTATCAGTTTTTGGTGGATTCTTTAGGGACTAATTTTACTGCTTCCTTTATGATTTGGATGCCTTTTATTTCTTTTTCTTATTTAATTGCTCTGGACTTTCAGTAATATGTTGAATAGAAATGGTAAGAGTGTGGGGGGTGCCGGGGGGCTCAGTCGGTTAAGCGTCTGACTTCAGCTTAGGGTCCTGGGATCAAACCCCACATTGGGCTTTGCACTCATCAAGGAGCCCCCTTCTCTTTTCTCCCCCTGCCCCTCCTCCTACTCGTGCGTGCTTTCTCTCTCTCTCAAATAAATAAATAAAATCTTAAAAAAAAAAAGGAAATGGTAAGAGCGGGCATCTTTGTCTTTTTGTTTTGTTTTGTTTTTTGTTTCTGATCTTAGAGGAAAAGCTTTCAACCTTTCACCACTGAGTGTGATACTAGCTGTGGGCTTGTCATAGATTACTGTTATTATGTTGAGGTACATTCCTATAACATAATTTGTTCAGTTTTTTTTATCATGAAAGGATGTTGAATTTTTCTCAAATTCTTATGCATCTATGGAGATTATCATGATTTTAATCCTTCATTCTGTGGGTGTGGTGTATCACATTGATTGATTTGTAGATATTGAACTATCCTTACATCTCAGGGATAAATCCCACTTGATCATGGTGTATGATCCTTTTAATGTGCTGTTGAATTCAGTTTGCTAGTATTTTGTTGAGGATTTTTGCATCTATGTTCATTACTGATATTGGCCTGTAATTTTCTTTTTTTGTAGTGTTCTTACCTGGCTTTGATGTCAGGAGAATGGTTACTTCCTAAAACAGTTTGGGATCATTCCTTCCTATTTTGGAAGAGTTTAAGTAGAATTGACATTAATGTTTCAAATATTTGGTGAAATTCACCAGTGAAACTATCTGGTTCAGGGATTTTCTGTGTTGGGAGGTTTTTGATTACAGATTCAATCTCCTTACTTATTATTGATCTTTCAGACTTTCTTTTTCTTTCTGATTCAGTCTTGTTAGGTTGTGTGTTTCTGGGGATTTACCCGTTCTTCTAGGTTATCCAATTTGTCGACATAAATGTTCATAGCAGTTTCTTAATGATCCTTTGTATTTCTGTGATATCGGTTGTAATGCCTCCTATTTCATTTCTGATTTTATATTTTTTGAGTCTTCTCTCTTTTTTTCTGAGTCTTAGCTAAATTTGTCATTTTTGTTTATCTTTTCAAAAAAAGCTTAGTTTTTAAAAAATCTTTTCTGTGTTTTTTCTAGCCTTGGTTTCTTTTTTTAAAGATTTTATTTATTTGTCTGAGAGAGAGTGAGTGAATGAGACAGAGTGCAAAGCAGGGGGAACGGCCAAGGGAGAGGGAGAAGCAGGCTCCCCATGGAGCAGGCCCTCGAGATCACGACCTGAGTCGAAGGCAAATGCTTAACAGACTGAGCCACCCAGGTGCTCCAGTCTTCCTTTCATTTATTTCTGTTCTGATCTTTATTACTTCCTTCCTGCTGCTAACTTTGGACTAAGGTCTTTTTTTAAAAGATTTTATTTATTTATTCGACAGAGAGAGAGCTCAAGCAGGGGGAGAGCCAGGTGGAGGGAGAGGGAGGAGCAGGCTCCCCGCTGAGCAGGGAGCCTGATGTGGGGCTCAATCTCAGGACCCTGGAATCATGACCTGAGTGGAAGGCAGATGCTTAACTGACTGAGCCACCCAGGTGCTCCTGGACTTGGTTCTTTTTATAATACCTTGAAGTATAGGATTAGGTTGTTTTTTTTCAGATCTTTCCTTTTTCTTAATGTAGGTATTTATTGGTAAAAGCCTCCTTCTTAGAACTGCTTTTGTTGCATCCAGTAAGTTTTTTTTTCACTGTGTTTCCACTTTTGTGTGTCTCAAGATATTTTTTTAAAGATTCATTTATTTGAGAGAGAGTGAGAGACAGCAAGCATGAACAGGAGGGGCAGATGGAGAGGGAGAGAGAGTCTCAAGCAGAATCTGCACTGAGCATAGAGCCTGACGTGGGGCTTGATCCCACAACCATGAGTCCACAACCTGAACCGAAACCAAGAGTTGGACACTTAACTGATTGCACCACCCATGTGCCCCTCAAGGTATTTAAAATTTTTTTAAGTACTCTCTACACCAAATGTGGGGCTTGAACTTACAATCCCAAGATCAAGAGTTGCATGCTGTACTAACTGAGCCAGCCAGGTGCCCCTCAAGAGATTTTTTGATTGCTTCTTTGACCCATTGGTTGTTCAGGAGTGTGATGCTTAATTTCCAATATGAATATGTAAATTTTCCGATTTTCTTCCTGTTATTGGTTTCTAGTTTCACACCATTGTGGTTGGAAAAGATATTGATGTAATTTCAATCTTCTTAAATTTGCTAAGGCTTGTTTTGTATCTAACATGATCTATCCTAGAGAATGTTCCATTTGTGCTTGTGAGGAATGTGTATTTTGCTGCTGTTGGGTAGAATGTTCTGTATATTATCTGTTAGGTCCATTTGGTCTAAAGTATAGCTCAAACTCCATGTTTCCTTACTGACTTTATATCTAGATGATTATCCATTGTTTAAAGTGGAGTACTGAGGAGTGCCTGGGTGGCTCGGTTGGTCAAGCATCCAATTCCTGATTCTTCTGATTTCTCAGGGATGTGAGATTGGACCCACATTGGACTCCATGCTGGGTGTGGAGCCTGATTACAGTTCTCTCTCTCTCTCCCTCTACCTTTGCCCATCCCCACACCTGTGCTCTCTCTCTCTCTCTTAAAAACAATTAAAGTGGACTATTGAAATCCATTTTTGTATTTTGATTTCCTTCATTTTTTGTTTCTTCTTGTGCATTTGAGTTATTTTGTTGTAGCCTGAATGTTTTCCATTAGTATTTCTTGTTAAGTCAGGTCCACTAGGAACAAATTCTCTCACTCTATATCTGAGAATGTCTTTATTTTTTTTCAACCTGAAAATAAATATACTCACAATGCATAGAGTTACATTCTCTTTACCACCCCCCAACCTTGGGAGTGCCCCAGAAACTCAATGAGTCTTTAAAATGTCACGGTGTGGAAGTACCTCCAACATGAACACAGTGTACTGTAAAAAGAAAGAAATTCTTTGGTCGAGGTGTCCTCCAGATCTCCACATGGATGTGCTTCTTTTCTTGGAACATCCTTTTTCATTTTTCTTACTCTATCCTCAAAGTTCTTTAAAATACACCAATGTTTGAGGAAACTAAGAAGTAAACACATGTGAGAATGTCTTTATTTTAACTTTATTTTCAAGTCTAGTTTTTCTGGAAACAGAATTACTGGTTGACAGTTTTTTCTTTCAACACTTTGAAAATGTCATCTATTGCCTTCTGGCCTTCCATTGAGTCGGATGAGGTGCCAGCCATTAAGTGAATTGTCATTCCATTGTACATGACAAATTGCTTTTCTCTTGCTGCCTTCAACTTTTTTTGTCTGCGGCTTTCAATAGTTTGACTATGGTGTGTCTAGGTATGGATCCCTTTCTGTTTGTCCTGTTTGGAGTTTGTTGAGCTTCCTGGTTCTGTAGATTAATATTTTTCATCAAATATGGGAATATTTCAGTCATTATTTTTTTCTTCCTATTTCTTTAACTCTTTTCTTTCTGGGAGTCTCATTACACTTAAGTTATCACACTTGATGGCATCTATCAGTATATGCAGCTATGTTAATTTTTCTTCAGTTCGTTTTTCTTTCTGTTATTTGGATTTGTTATTTGGATACCAAATAACAGAATAATAACTTTCTATTGTCTACCAAATAGCTTTCTATTGTTTTATCTTTGAGTTGCTGATTTTTCCTCTTTCATCTCATATCTGCTGCTCAGCCTATCTGATGAAGTTTTTTTTAAAGACTTTATTTGTTTATTTGACAGAGAGAGAGACAGCGAGAGAGGGAACACAAGCAGGGGAAGAGGGAGAAGCAGGTTTCCCGCTGAGCAGGGAGCCTGATGTGGGGCCTGATCGCAGGACCCTGGGATTATAACCTGAGCCGAAGTCAGACACTTAATGACTGAGTGACCCAGGTGCCCCCATCTGGTGAAGTTTTCATGTCTGTTCTTTAATCTTTAAACTCTAGAATTCCCATTTGGTTATTTAATGTAGTTTCTGCTTCTCCACTGAAACTCTGTTTTTGATGAATTGTCGTATTTTCCTCTAATTATTTGTCTCTTTTAAAAAAGATTTTATTTATTTATTTGACAGAGAGAGAGAGATAAGATCACAAGTAGGCAGAGAGAGGGGGGGAAGCTGACTACCTGCTGAGCAGAGAACCCGATGCGGGCCTTGATCCCAGGACCCTGAGATCATGACCTGAGCTGAAGGCAGAGGCTTTACCCAGTGAGCCACCCAGGCGCCCCTTTACTCTAATTATTTGAACATAGTTTCATATAATTCTTTGAACATATTCATAATAGGTGCTTTGAAGCTTTTGACTACTAAGTTGAATATCTAGCCCTCTCAAAGTCAGATTCTATTGACTGCTTTTACTCGTGAGTCAAGCTTTCCATTTTCTTTGTGTCAAGTGCTTCCTAAACAGCAGCACTGTGGCTGCTAGGTTTTGACTTGCCACATTTCCATAGATTCAGCTGGTGAGGGAACAATGAGCCCAAATGGATTCAGATAATATTCTACTTACACAGTCAACAAAAACCACATCAGTGTAGTGTTAGTTCATGTGTCTGGCCTCACAAGATGACACCAAATCAGAGGGACCAGGTGACAGGTGACACAGGCAGTGGAACACTCTGCCACTGAGGAGTCATCTCTAAAATTATAGCCAAGCAGGTTTATAGACTTGTATAGAATTCCGAGGCTGTAAGCTGACTGGAGACAAGGTGGAAAGTTCTGTGCTCAAGTGCAACTGGGGAGATAGATAAAAAAATATATATATATATATATATTTTTAAAGATTTTATTTATTTATTTGACACAGAGAGAGAGATTACAAGTAGGCAGAGAGGCAGGCAGAGAGACAGGGAGAGGAGGAAGCAGGCTCCCTGCTGAGCAGAGAGCCCGATGCGGCCTCAATCCCAGGACACTGAGATCATGACCTGAGCCGAAAGCAGAGGCTTTAACCCACTGAGCCACCCAGGCGCCCCCTATGAGTGTATCTTGAGATGGGTCACCTGATGGGCCAGTCTGTTCAGCCAGGTGGTTGCTGTGGGATTGATTGCTTGACTGATCTATTATTTATTTATTATTTACTTCCAAGTTTTTATTTAAATTCAAGTTAGTTAACATATAGTATAGCATTGGTTTCAGGAGTAGAATTCAGTGATTTATCAGTTATGTATAACACCCAGCGCTCATCACAGATGCCCTTTCTAATGCCCATCACCCATTTAGCCCATCCCCCACCTACCTCTCCTCCAGCAACCCTCGGTTTGTTCTCTATAGTTAAGAGTCTCTTATGGTTTGCTCTTTCTACATTCTATTGCTCAAGCCTGTTTGCCTAAAAGTGGCCTCTACAGGGAGTGCATTCCAAGTTTACACTGCTTTCACGGCTTGAAACCACAACCCTGAGATGGAGACCTCAGCTGAGATCAGGAGTCGGAAGCTTAACTGACAGAGCCACCCAGGTGCCCCTTAGACAGCTTTCAAATCTTCTTTAGCTTTCACTTTCTCCTGGGCTCTCTTGGATCACCCCTGCTCATGCATGTAATTTCCTAGTCAGCTAGGCATGAGTGGAGATCGTATTTTGACCTTTTATGACTGTTAAATTCCTGCATGGCTCACTGCTCATCTTAACCATGATCACGAGGTTATTCAAACTGGGTTTTTCCATTCGTTTCCTATCAAATTCTCCACTGTCAGCCAACAAAACCTTGGCTTTTGCTCCTTTCCCTAAATCAAGACCACCTCTTGTGACAGTACAGCTGCCTGATTGAAGGGAGGGGAGATTCTGAGAGTGGCTCTGGGCAAGAAGGGTGCCGACTCCTGCTGCGCTTTACTGAAGTTGTAACAGTTTGTTGTTTACCTTTGGTTACTTTCCATAACCCTGCAATGTTTAACAATAAGTTGTCTAGTTTTGTATTAGATTTTTTGTGGATAGGATTTACCCACCTCTTTATCATACTGGGAATTCCACATATATCACCTTTATTTTTGAAAGATATTTTCACTAGGTCTCTAGAATTCTGGGTTGGAAATGATTTTCTTTCAGCACTTTGTATGATTTTCTAGTTTTCTGGCTTCTGCTGTTCCTGTGCAGAATTCAGCTGTTCATTTTGGTGTCCTTTCCCCTCCTTTTTCCTCTGGCTATTAAGATTTTTTCTCTTTGTCTTTGTATTTTAACAATTAAGATTTTCTCTTTGTCTTTATATTTTAGCAGTCTTACTACAATGTGCCTAGATATCACATTCTTTGTATTTATTTTGCTTGACCTTTATTTTATTTTTTTTAAAGATTTTATTTTTTTATTTGACAGAGAGAGATTACAAGTAGACAGAGAGGCAGACAGAGAGGAGGAAGCAGGCTCCCTGCCGAGCAGGGAGCCCGATGTGGGCCTCGATCCCAGGACCCTGGGATCATGACCTGAGCCGAAGGCAGAGGCTTTAACCCACTGAGCCACCCAGGCGCCCTATTTTGCTTGACCTTTAAAAAAGTTTTTATTCATTTATTAGAGAGAGAGAGAGAGAGAAGGCATGAGCTAGGGGGAGGGGAGAGGGAGAGGGAGCAGCAGATTTCTTGCTGTGCAGGGAGTCCAAGGTGGGGCTCAGTCCCAGGACCCTGGAATCATGACCTGAGCCAAAGGCAGGTGTTAAACTGACTGAGCCACCCAGGAGCCCTTATCTTGCTTGACCTTTACTGAACTTTCTTGAATCTGTGGCTTGATGTTTTTCATTAATTTGAAAATTTTGAATTCTAATATTGATGGTGCTCCATTGTCTTTTTCTTCTTCTGGGACTCCATTTACATGTGTATTAGACCTCTTAACCATATCCTACACTGTTCAATTTTTCCAATGGAATACCGGTCGGTAACAAAGAGGGATGAGCTATGGATACACCCAACAAATGGGATAAATCCCCAAGTCATTATGCTGAGTAAAGCAAGGTGGATTCCAAAGAGTACCTACTGTAGGATCCCTGGAAATTCTGGAAAAGGCAAATCTAAGCTATATTTGTTGTCTGGGGGCAGAATGTAGAAGGGGAGCATGTCAGCACAGAGGCACAGGGGGAATTGCGAAGTGGTGGGGATGTTCTGTGTCTTAACTTTTGCTGTGTACACCTTTGTCATAACTCGTAAAGCTGTATACCTAACGTGTGTGCGATTTTCCGGGTGTGCATTTCGCCTCAAGTAAGTTGGGCAAAAACAAAAAAGAGAAGGGACAAACAAAAAAATGAATAGCGAAATGGCAGACTGCAATCCAACCATATCAGTGACTATATTACATGTGAATTTGCCAAACAATCCAACTTAAAAAGAGACATTGTTAGAGAGATTTTTTAAAAGACCAAAGTCTGTGCAGTCTACATGAGTCACATATTTAAAATATAAAGACACTTGTAGGTTGGAAGTAAGAGGATGGAAAAGGACTTATAAATACTGAGCAAAGAAGGCCGACATGGTTATATCGGTATTAGATAAATCAGACTTCAAGGAAAACTGTACATTTCATAATAGTAAAAGTAGCAAATACTCCACCTGGAAGAGAAAATGATCATAAATATGTTCGTGCCAATAACATACCTTCAAAATCCACGATGCAAGAATTGATAGGATTAATAGGTGAAAGGGACCAGTCCAAAATTACACCTGGAGATGTTAACATCCAATCTCAGCGGGAGAGAGAACGAGCCCATGCAATCCATTAAGACACAGAACAGCGATTGGCAAACTACAGCCTTCTGGACAAATCCCGCTCAGGCCTCTTTGATGTTAAAAGTTTATTGGCGCCTGGGTGGTTCAGTCGGTGAAGTATCTGCCTTCGGCTCAGGTCCTGGGATGGAGCCCCATGTCGGGCTCTCTGCTCAGTGGGGAGTTTGTTTCTCCCTCCCTCTGCCTGCCTCTCCCCCTGCTTGTGCTTTCTCTCCCTCTTTCTCTCTCTCTCTCCCTGTCAAATAAATAAATAAAATCCTTTAAAAAAACTGTCTTCCCAGTAGAAAGTATGAAAGAACAGGACGGGCAGACAGTTGAGTCCCCCAGGCTGGGGCTCCCTTTGGTGACATTGCTCAGTGAAACGCTTCCTCAAGCCAGAAGCCATTCTAGACACTGGTCACCCTCTTGCTTTGACACCTTCCTCACAGACAAGACAGGTTTGCCTATATTTACCCAACTTCTTCTGGCAGACTTATTTATAGACACCCAGGTACAAATTTCTGTAGTCACGGCACTGTACACAGCGCAGTCTCTCTCTGCAGTGTTGATTGTCCCCCAGACAACGCTTTGTTCCCCCTCTCTCCATCCCAGAGACTCACCTCTCGCACGGAGGCCTCGCCCCGTTCCCCTGTTCCCCTCCCGGTCTCGCTGGTGCCTCGTCAGCAGCCCCACTGTGGTGGTAAATAAGGGCATCTTTCAGGGGGAAGGCAGAGAATAATCTACTTCATCCCCCCCCCCCCGAGGGAGACCACTTCCCCTTTTTGTTTTCCTCAAGGACCCTTGTTAAGACTTTAGGGAAGAAGGCAGCAGCATAATAACCTGGGAAAACACTTTGGGGAGAGATGAGGCAAGAGCGAGCCCCACGAAGGAAGGAGCTCTGGAAATCCCAGGGAACCTCAGGGAGTGAGGCCTCAGGATAGGTGAGTAGAGACGGTGGAGTGGGAAGTCGTGACACAAGATGGGATGGGGAAGGAGACGAACCATGAGAGACTCTTCATCTCAGGAAACAAACCGAGGGTTCCTGGGGGGTGGGAGGGGAGGGATAGGGTGGCTGGGTGATGGACATTGGGGAGGGTTTGTGCTGTGCTGAGTGCTGTGAAAGGTGTAAGCCTGATGATTCACAGACCTGTACCCCTGGGGCAAAGAATAAAAAAAAGATTAAAAAGAGAAAAAGAAGGTGGAGTGGAACCACTTAACCAACTGTCTGGGCACTTTGCTTCACAGATCTGAATCGAAGCCGATAAACCACAAAATCTTACGTAGTACTCTGGTGTTCGATGTTCACATACGAACACAGCTATCCAACTAGGAAATATGCCCACACGTTGACCGTAGTTCATATTGAATAACAGGTCACAGTGACTTCTCCCATTTCCTAAACTGTCAGTTGCCTTGTATTAGTTGACTATCCGACTCCCAGAACCTCTCCTCCCGACATGAGAACAAGGCAAGCACCCGAGGAGGTGGAGAAGCTACAAGTAAACACAGACACAGAAGAGTAGCTCTTTTATTTTGTGAATTTATTGAACCCTTAGTTACCAAACAGAACACGTGGATCCCAAGCACGATACGGGCAAACGATCAGGCCCCAGTAGTAAAGCAGCAACCACTGCGGCAGCCAGCGACCTAGCGGGGGTGCCCGGGGTGGGGCATGCACTCGGGTTTAGCCCCCTTTATCCTGCTGCGGCAGAGCAAAAAAGGGGGGCGCGATGCGCTGCATGGTCCGAAACACCAGGGCAACCCGGTCCAGAAAGGAGACGATGCAGACCCGCAGGTGGCCGGGGTCTTCAGCACTCAAGCGCCTAACGGGGAAGACAAAAGCGAATTCCAGTTAGAGGGAACTGGGAGGGGCCCACGCCCGCATCGGCCCCTCCACAAGGCGACAAGCCTGGAGCACCCCGCGCCTGCCTCGGACTTCGTCCTTCCCTGTTTCCATCCCAGCTCCTCCCGATCTCTCGCCGGCCCGGCCCCTTGCCGCCCCCGCCCCCGCCCCCCCTAGAGCTCACACCGTCAGGACGTTTCCGTTCATACTGAGCTCCTTCCGAACCGGCCCTCCGAGCCCCGCGTTTGGAGCCGGGAGCCGGTGGGCAATCCCGGCCCCCACGGGCGACTGGAAAGGCACAGTGCCGCAGGGCCGACTGCGCCCCCGCCCAAGGCCGCCTCGTCCCTGAGGCCGGTC